>PVKS010016078.1:0-25805 GCA_004027875.1 Aplodontia rufa
AAAAAAAAAAAACAACAGAACTGAAATAGCCAGGTGTGTTGGCACATGCCTGTAATCCCAGCAACTTTGGGAGGCTGAAACAGGAGGATCCCAAGTTCAAAGCCAGCCTCAGCAACTTAGCAAGGCCTTAAGCATCTTGGCAAGACCCTGTCTCAAAGTAAAATATAAAAGGGCTGGGTTACTCAGTGGTTAAGTGCTCCTGGGTTCAATCCTTGGTACCTGCTCCCCCCAAAAAAATACAAAATAAATGTAGCGTTTATTTCCATTTGTGGATTTGGAACAATAATTCTTTTTTTTTTTTAAGGAGATGAGTTATTGTATAATTGTAAATGCATATAAAGTAACAATATGGTATGCATTTGGTCCTAAACCAGAATTACCCCCATATTGCCCACACCTCAGTCTCTTGAATCTTCTATATTTCTCCCCTACAAGTTGATATGAATGCTTGGATTGTGAATTTTCTTGGATTATATGATTGCATAAGTATTATTTGGTTTCTCATGGAAGTAAAGGATATGCTACATTGTTGTCTCCCTAGATCCCTCCCTGTCTCACCCTCTAGCCTCCACCCCACCACGTATCTCTGCTTGCCCTAGATTATGTCTTGCTACGACTTTGCTGGGTCTAATACATGAGTTTGACAACCTTTCACCCAAGCCTGGGTTTAGCTCTAGCCTCCACAATTGAGGGAAAATATTCAACCCTTGATTCTCTGGGTTTGGCTAACATCCAGTTAGGGGGACATCTGGGTTGGGTCCATAATTTAGCTATTGTAAATTGAGCTGCTATGAACATAGATTTTTCTGTGTTGCTATAATGTGCTGATACTGACTCTTCTGGGAAAAGGATAGCTGGATATTATGGTGGATCCATCCTTAATTTTTTGAGGCGTCTTCACACTGCTTTCCAGAGCCGATGTACCAGTCTGCAGTTCCACCAACAGTGTGCTAGTGTTCCTGTCTTCCCACATCCCCTCCAGCATCTGTTATTATTTATATTCTTCATCTTTGCCAATTTGACTGGAGTGAGGTGAAATCTTTTTGATTTGAATTTCTCTGATTACTAGTGATTTAGAACATTTTCTCATGTATTCATTGGGTTGTTTGATTTCCTCTGTTGAGAAGATTCTATTTAATTCTTTGGCTCATTTATTGATTGGATTGTTTGTGTTTTTGGTATTAAGTTTTTTGAGCTCTTTGTAAATTTTGCATATTAGTCCCCTGTTGGAGGAATCTCTGGAACAATAATTTTTTTTTTTTTTTGAAAAAGGGACAGTGAGAGAGGAGAAAGAAACAATTTTTATTTAGTTTTGCATGTGGCTGTTGTTTCTCTGAGATTTCATTGTGTATGTGGCGCTGGGGTTTGAACTTGCGTACTTGTGCATGCTGAGCAAGCGCTGTAATCGCCGAGCCACTGCTCCAGCTCCTGGAACAATAATTCTTATAATCTTTTTTTTTTTTTTCCAGTGCCAGGGAGTCACTTAACCAGCAAGCCACATTAGTAGCCTTTTTTTTTTTTTTTTTTTTTTTTTTGCTTTAGAGGCAGAGTCTCACTAAGTTGCTGAAGCTTACTTCGAACTTGTGATCCTCCTACCTCAGCCTCCTGAGCTGCTGTGATTACAGGCGTGCACCACTGTGCCAGGCATAATCTTAAAAGATTAAAGATAGATATTACATTTGCATCAGAATTTGAATATCCAAGTTTTGGGGGGCTCAGAGTTTTCAGCACCTGAAGAGCTATGTGTATATAGGTACAAATATTAACATAGACCATTTTGAAGTTTGAGCAAACATCTTAGAATGTACTCCTAAAATTGATTTATTGCTGTTTATTTTGGAGGCAAATAAAGGAAGTCTTCTCTGAAACAAGTTGACATTACAAATACTTAAAATGCCCACTTTAAAAAATATTGTGATCTAAGGTGAAGATCTCTGTGGTTTGTAATCTTATCTTTTTTTTTTCTTTTGTTTCTTTCTGGATTTAGGGATCAAACCCAGGGCCTTGCATATGTAGGCAAGTGCTTTGTCACTGAGCTACATTCTCACCCCTGTGGTTTGTAATCTTGTTTAAGCAGTCAAAATTACAGTTTAAATAATGATTCCTAAAATGTAATTTTTTATCACTTACCTACCTGCCCATTTCCTCTTGACTGTGAAACTTAAGATTCTTGTAATAATCAATTTCAGACTGAGTTCCCTATATTCATTCCTCTTTTTTTTAAGAGAGAAAGAATTAAAAATTTATGTTTTCATCTGGTTTTTGTTTTTCCTCCACTTAATTGTGTATGTGGTGCTACAGCAGTCAGCATACATTCCAGAGAAACACTCTACTGTAGAGATACTTCTACAGCCCCCATCCATTAATTCTTGTAGGTAAATTTTTGTTATTGAGTGTCTAGTATATATCAGGTACTGTTCAAGGTGTTATGAAGAGAAGTACCTTCTCTTGGGCCAGAACAAAAAAGTCAAGATGTTTTCAGGCTCCTTTTTGAGTAGTACTGCTAACCTGCAGTTATGACTTTGGTAATGATTTTTTTTTCTTTCTTTCTTTCTTTTTTTTTCAGTAGTAGGGATCAAACCCAGGGAAACACTACCACTGAACTACATCCCCAGCCCCCCCCCCGCCTTTTTTTCTTCAAGAGATAGGGCCAGTGAGAGAATCAGTTTTATTTAGTTTTTCATGTAGCCTTCATTGCTCTGACACTTAGTTGTGTACATGGTGCTTAGGTTCGAATTTAGGTACTCGTGCATGTCAGGCAAGCGCTGTAATCGTTGAGCCGCTGCTCCAGTCCTCCCCATACCTTTTTATCTTTTATTTTGTGACAGGATCTCACTAAATTGCTTAGGGCCTTACCACTTTGTTGAGATTGGCCTAGAACTTGCTATCCTTCTCTCTCAGATTCCCATGTTGCTGGGATTACAGGCCTGTGCCACTGCTCCTGGTGGCCTGATCTCTTATTATTTTATATTCAGTGTTGTGTTGGCTTTTTTCCCTTTTATTCCTTTATTTTTTGTGTGGTACTTAGGATTGAATGTAGAGCCTTGTAAATGCTAGGAAAATATTAAACTTGATTCTAGCCATTTTTATTTTATTTTGAGACAGGAGTCCTGTTTAGGCCAACCTTGAACTTGTAATTCTCCTGCTTCAGCTTTCTGAATAGGTGGGATAACAGGTGTGCCCCATCACACTTAGCTCTGCTTTTACTTCTTATTATATGTTTGTTCAGATTACAGTGTATTTATCTTGTCCTGACAAAGGTCTCTTCAAAAGTAATGTACCCCATTTATGTGAATGCTGCATAAATAAGTAAATATAGAAAAATTGAAAATATAAGTAATATTGAAACCATATAGTTAATCTATCGTATTTTATTGACTTCTGTTGTGGTAATTGCTTTTGGCAGCTTCTATTACTCATTTCCTTTATAGTCTCTGTGCTGACTTTCCAGATAGAGCAAACTATTGAAAGTCATTTTAGGTCTTGTATGCCATTGTTCATAGCAGCATTATTTTTTAAATTTATTTTATTCAGAAATTTATTTATTGAACAATCAAACAAGCTTCTAATGAAATAATATATATATAAATTCTGAAAATTAGTTTTACCCCCAAGAGCCCCCCTCCAGTTACCCACCCTTATCCCTCCCTCCTCTCCTTCCAATACATCTCTACAAATGCCTTAGGTTGTATGGGATTACACCTTGTCCAGATTTAAAACATGATAATAGACCTCTTTTCTCAATGGCCAGGGTCTAGCTCCAGCCTCCACAGATGAGTGAAGACATTCGACCCTTGGTTCTCTGGGTTATGCTTATTTCACTCAGCATAATTTCTTCCATAGCGATCCATTTACCTTCAAAGGCTGCATTATCATTATTTCTAATTGCTGAGTAAAACTCTATGGTATATATGTACCACAGTTTTTGGATCCATTTATCTAGTGAGGGACATCTGGGTTGTTTCCATAATTTAGCTATTATAAATTGAACTGTCATAGCAGCATTATTAACAAGAACCAAAAAGTAGAAGCACCCTGAACGCCTTTCAGTACATGAATAGAAAAATAAGATGGGCTTATATATATGAATATAAATATTACTCAGCCACAACAAGGAGTGAAGTCTGATGTGTGCTAGAACATGGTTAAACCTTTGATAAATGCTGAGAAAAATAAGCCAGAAAAGAAAGGGAAAATATTATATGATTGCACTTAACATGAAATAATCTAGAATAGGCAAATTAATGGAGTCAGAGAGTAGATTGGAGGTTACACAGAGATGTGGGAAAGGGCAGTGATAGTTTCTGTGCCAGATGATAGAAAGGTTTTAGAAATAGTGGTGATGGTTGTACAACATTGTGAATGTAATTAATGCCAGTAAAGTGTACATTCAAATTGTTACAATGGCAGATTTTACTCCATATATACTTTACTATGTATATAAATTTTTTTGAAGTCTTTTGAAACTCTTAAGGGATTGCATCTAGTTCACAATTTTACTTCTGACTCAGACTTAAGCCTCTTGTTTATGTTTCATTATCTTGGAAAAAAAGAAAAAGGATAAGACTGGTGTTAGTGAACAATGTAAGTGATGAGTTTAGGGGTAATTTTTTTTTTTTTTTTTTGGGTACTAGGGATTGAACCCAGGGGCACTTAACCACTGAGTCACATCCCCAGCCTTTGTTGTGTTTCATTTTGAGACTGGCTTTTAATTTGTGATCCACCTTCCTCAGACTCTTGAGCTGCTGAGATTATAGGTGTGTGCTACTGTGCCCTGCTAGAGGTTACTTTTTTTTTTTTTTTAAGAGAGAGGACAGTGTGTGTATGTGTGTGTGTGTGTGGGGGGGAGAATCAATTTTATTTAGTGGGACTGCAAACTGGTACAGCAACCCTGGAAAGGAAAGCAGTATGGAGATTGCTCAAAAAATTAGGGCTGGAACCACCTTATGACCCAGCTATTCCACTCCTGGGAATTTTCCCAAAAGAGCTAGAATTGGCGTATTATAGAGATACAGCTTCATCAATGTTTATAGCAGTTCAATTTAGTATAGCTAGATTGTGGAACCAACCCAGATGCCCCTTACTCGATGAGTGGATTCAAAAACTTTGGTACGTATATTACAATGGAATTCTACTTGGCTACTAGAGAAAATGGTATTATGGCATTTGCAGCCAAATGGATAGAGATGGAAAAAATTATGCTAAGTGAAATATCCCAAACTCGGGAACTAAAGGCTGAATGTTTTCTTTCATTTGTGCAAGCTAGAATACAACTGAATATAGTATGATACATGGCTAAGCTAATAATAACCTCAACATGTATGAATTTTTACACGAAGACGGGGAGCCTTGCCTGGGATGCTGGGGGATGTAGGGAGCTGGGCAGGGAGGTGGGGAGGGAATAGGAAGGATATCAAGGAGACTTGAGGGAGGGAGTATGGGAGAATCAACTCAGTGGGGAACCTTCCACTTCCATGAGAAGTCCAGTTAACACGGGGGTTAAGTAGGAGGAAACATGGAACCATGGGGGACACAAGGGGGGAAATCATGGAATGGCATCAGCCTTGGCTTGCTCTGTTGTTATACATTTGTTCTAGATTGTTTGATAATGATTCCCTCCTAATTGTAAGACCATCTTTACATCTTTAACGAATTTAAAGAGAGAGAGGACAGTGGTGGTGGGGGAGAGAGAATAAATTTTATTTAGTTTTTTATGTGTCCCTCTTTGCTCGGACATTTTGTTGTGTATGTGGTGCTGAGGTTGGAACTCGAGTCTTTGCGCATGCCGGGAAAGCTCTGTAACCGCTGAGCCCTGGCTCCAGCCCTTTGTGGTTATCTGTTACGGCACTTGCCTGGCATGCCACATGAAAAACTGAATAAAATTGATTCTCTCTCTCCTTCTCCCTCCCTCTTTCTCTATCTCTGTTCCTCTCTTAAAAAAAAAAAGCGCCCCTGGGATCAATACCTGATATAAATAAATAAATTACATTCTATATCTTATTGTTTTTTTAAATTCATTTTTCGTCTGGCCTTTGTTTCTCTGACACTTAATTGTGTTATGTGGTGCTGGAGTTCAAACCCAGGTCCTTGTGCATGTCAGACAAGTGTTCCAACTGCTGAGCCATTGCTCTATCCCCTCGCCCCTCGTATTTTTTTTTTTTTAAGAGAGAGAGACAGAATCAATTTTTATTGAGTTTTTCATATGGCTTTTGTTGCTCTGACAGTTTTGTACGTGGGTGCTGGGGTTTGAACCCGTGTATTTGAGCATGTTGGGCAAGTGCCGTAATCCCGGAGCCACCGCTGTAGCCCCAATCCCCTCGTATTCTTGTTTTGTTTTGTTTTGTTTTTAACGAGAGGGAGATAGAGATTTTAATTTTTATTTTTTCTTGTGGGTTTTGTTTTTCTGACACTTTGTTGCGTATGTGGTGCTGGGGTTTGAACCTGGGTTCTTGTGCATGCCAGGCAAGCACTGTAACTGCTGAGCCACAGCTCCAGCTCCCAGCCGCTCTTATTTTTGATTAATATGTGCTTGATTCTGACATTGAGAATCATTTAATTTTTTCTTTCTTTCTTTTTTAATTTTATTAAGAAATTTATTTGTTGAACAAATATGCTTCTAATAAAACAATATAATATATATAAATTCTGAAAATTAGATTTGCCACCAAGAACTCCCCCATTACCCACCCTTATCCCCCTCCCCCCCCCACTTCCCAATGCATCTCTACAAATGCCTTAGGTTGTATGTCACTACACTTTTTTAGAGTTTTAAAACATGAGAATTGGGGTTGGGGATTTAGCTCAGTGGCAGAGCACTTGCCTAGCATGCGCAAGGTCCCCAGATTGATCCTCAGCCCTGAAAAAAAAAAAAAACATGAGAATTGACCTCCTTTCTCAATGGTCACGGATTTTTTTTTTTTTTAGTTTTAGAGAATGAATTCTGTCAAATGAACTACATTCCCAGCCCCTCTGAAGCACATTCTTTCTAATGGCTACATTGCATTTTATTATGTTGGAGGAGGGGGTCATAACTTATTTGCTCATTCTCTGGTGGACACTGTGTTTATCACCAGTTTTTTCTTATAGAAACTACAGGCTGAGTATGGTGTGGTACATGCCTGAAGTTCTAGAGATTTTGTCCTTCTAAATAACTACACTAATACAAATAGCCCTTGTAAATAGCTATACCAATATAGGTTTGTGTTCTGCAATAGTATCTTTGAAAGTACTCATTTCCTTTAAACACTTTTTTAAATAATAAAATACTTTTGACACAAAAAGGATAAAAATAAAGATATGATATCTGTTTCCATCCTCCATCTTAAGAAAATGTTATAATTGCATTTATAGGGGCTGGAGAGGTGGCTCAGTGGTAGAGCACTTAACTGGCATTTATGAGGACCTGGGTTTGATCCCCAGCACCACATAACACAACTAAGTGGAGGGGAAAAGAAAAATACCAGATTTTTCTCTCTTTTTAATCATAGTCCTCCTTTCCTTTTAGATATAATATTATCACATTTATATATGCATATATAAATGCATATGTATTTGTAAATAATATGTAAACATCCTTTTGCATTTTTATTTTTTGTTCAATTCTGTATATATGTAACATACAGCTATAATATGTCACATGAGGCACTTAACCTCCAAGATGGTTCCTAGTGGTCCTAGGAGATAAGTCTCCTCTAATAGCTACACACTCTTACTTATTTCCCCTGCACTGAACAAGGCCAACTTGTGTAAAAGCAGTAGAATTTTGCACAAATCAAAGTGTGGCTTATGAAGCTAGGTCATATAAGGGATTTCATTTTCTCTTTTGCTCACTTGTTCTGGGGTAGCCAGTTGCCACATTGTGAGGATACTCAGCAGTCTTATGGAGGAGTGCATACACGGTGAGAAACTGAGATCTTTGCCTTATGAGTGTGCCATCTTGGAAGAACATCTTCCAGCTTCAGCACTCATTCAGATAATGATGTTACTGATCAAGATCTTATATGCAACTTCATTAGAAACCCTGGGTCAGAATCTCCTGGCTAAACTGTATCCTAATCCCTGCCATACAGAAAGTATGAGGTGATAGATATTTGATTCAGTATGCTATTAGATTTGGTAGAACTGATAAAGAGGAGAGGTAGGTAGGTAGATAGGTAGATCACAGAGCTCTTGTCCTATGGTTGTGAATTATTTTCAGAGGCCTCTAGGAAAGTGAGTATCTGGTGTTTTTGAGACTTCTCAGATTGAAAAATCCCAGAACACTAATAGGGATTCAGATGTTGGGTAGCCAGAAAGAATGCCAGTTTTCATGTGTACTTTGCAAAGTTTGTATAAAATTTTCTTTATTCTTAACCACCCCTCCTCATTATTAAAAAATTTATCCTACCCTCAATTGAAAGTGTAAAAATGAAAGAATAATAAATGGAAGGATTAAGATAATTGATCAAAGTCATTAGCTATTTGTCTCTGTACTTCATTACTGTCGATTTGCTTCAAGACAAGACAGGAACCATCTTACTAATTTTCCCACCCAATGCCAAGTCTTACATATATGTTTAGTAAGTGTTGAGTGAAATTGATAGTTATCTAGTGGAAGTAAAGAATTTAAAAGAGAGACTAAATCCCTGATGCTGCAATAGCTTGATAAATGAGTCATTATTCGATAACATGTGAAGACCATGCTGTTTTCTTCTGAAGAGCAAGTTTCTGAACCAATGATCCTACCTTGGCTGAAGGAGAGTGGCACTTAACTATCAAGTCATGGCATTTGCTTCTACTTTGCTCTTGTTCTCTGGGGCTGGGGTTAGGAGAGAATCTGTGAAGATTTCAATTTTAGAATCTTTTCTGTTAGAAGACTTTAATTTCAAACTTTAATTGAAGTTAAATTTTTTCTTTTCATTTTGTTTTTCAAATATGAAAGAACAAAGAGCTAAAGGTCTTTCAAATAAGAAGTTTGGTGGTGTCCATGGTAGTAGGTGGTACTTAGCTATATGATAGTGGATTGTTTTTATTTACAGAATGTGGAGGAACAGACTATTACTGTAAAGAATATTTTACCTAATTTTAGAATATCTTCATGTGAGTCTCATTTTAGGCACTTCTTAGTCTGAACATTTTTTTTTTTTTTAAAGAGAGAGGGACAGTGAGAGAGACAGAGAAAGAGAGAAACAACTTTATTTAGTTTTTCACATGGCCTTAGTTGCTCCAACACTTAGTTGTGTACGTGGTGCTGGGGTTTGAACCTGGGTCCTCGAGCTTGCCAGGCAAGCGCCGAAACCGCTGAGCCACCACTCCAGCCCTAGTCTGAACATTTTTGAACTTGTGGTTTTTAATTTAATTTAATTTTAATTTGAGACCAGGCCTCATTAAGTTGTCCAGGCTGGCCTCTAAATTGTGATCCTCCTGCTTTAACCTCCAGAGCCACTGGAATTACAGGTTTACATCATGGCACATGGCCTGCTCATCATAAAGATCTTAACTTAAATGTTGCCAGCTCAGAAAGGCAGTCCTTAACCACCCTATCAAATTAAGTTCTCAGGTTCATTGCCCTCATGTGTTCTTCCTTGCATTTATTTGCTCACTATTTGTCTTACTTCTTAACTTGTTCCATGAGGGAAAGGAACATGTTTGTTTTCATGACTACACTTTTAGCACCTAATAAAGTGATTTTTTAGGGTAGAGTCTAAATAAATTTTTGTTAAGGGAGTGTTTCTGGAATATCTTCTTAGGTCTATTGTAATGCTCAAATAGGTGAAAATATTTTGTAGACCATAAAGTACTGTATCTTTACAAATAAATATATGTAGAGAAGATGAAGAAATTTGCCATATGCCCCCATGCATGGAAGCTAAGATTCAATTGAATGAAGCAAAGTTGGTGAATTTAGCCTGCATTTTACTGTGTTTTAATTTTGCATCCAGTAGTTTTTCTAATTTTAGAGGGGGAGAGAGAGAGAATCAATTTTATTTATTTTTTCATCTGGCCTTTGTTTTTCCAACACTTAGTTGTTGTGTATGTGGTACTGAGTTTTGAACCTAGGTCCTCGCACATACCAGGCAATACTCCAACTTCTGAGCCACTGCTCTAGCCCCTGCGTCCAATAGTTTGATTAAATATTACATATTTTGTGACTGAGAGCTTTTGAGGATTGGCCTGTTACATAAATAAAAATTTTAAAAGAATTACCTTTACCTCATGTCTTTCAGAGTTACTTTCTGTAGCTTTTATTTTCTTTATAGAGGTGGTTAGGTACTCATTTTGCATTATTATTGGACCTCAGAAATAACAGGTGCTGAAATACTTGTACAGGAACGCTTCATTTACTTCATTTTGGCTGTTTTTTTCTTGGCCATTCTTGGGTGTACTTAGGTTTTCAGAATGCCACTCAGCATTTTAGTTAGTATTCAGGTATTACTCTTGCTTAAATTAGGACTGAAATTATTATTATAATTTATAAAGAGAGAAGGACAGTAAGAAAGAGGGAATCAATTTTATTTAGTTTTTCATGTGGCTTTTGTTGCTCTGACACTTCGTTGTATATGTGGTGCTTGGGTTTGAACTCGCATCCTTGTGCTTGGCAAGCAAGTGCTGTGACCACTGAGCCCAGGACTGAAATTCTTTTAAGAAAATTGTTTTTATAGCAAAGAGTACTTCACATTTTAATTTGATTATTTTTCCTTAGTCATTTCACAGCTCACATATGCACGAGATCCCGAGTTCAAACTCCGGCACCAACGTACACAATGAACTCTCAGAGCAATGAAAGCCACTTGAAAAACTAAATAAAATTAATTCTCTCTCTTTCTCTCCCTCCCCTCCCTCCCTCTTTAAAAAAAAATAACAAAAAACAAACAAACAAAAAAAGGGAGTCTAGGGGCTCAGTTGTAGAGTAGATATAGCTCTGAGCTCAGTCTCCAACACCAGAACAAAAACCAAAAAACAGTTAACATAGCTTGTAACATATTAATTTTAAGTCCATCTAAAGGGGGCAGAGGTCTAGAAAAGGAGATAATGATTCTAACTTTTCAAACTGTCAAAAACGGGGAAAGGGAACAAGCATGATTCCAAATATAATTATGATGTAAATAATTAGTTTCAACCTCTGAAAAAACTTAGGAGATGTTTATAGAGCATGTCCTGAGTCTTTTGTAATGTTGTTATTGTGGTAGTAGAAGCAGAGGCAGGAGATGTAGTGTTGATAACTGCAAACATGATCGCCTGCTTTGCTAGGTAGTGTTCTGTCAAATAGAAATACTTGATTTTCATGCAAACCATAGGAGATTGGCATATTTCTTAACTTATTTTTTCAGATGAAGCATTGAAAGTGGTTAAGTGAATTGCCAAAGGTCACACACGTAGCTGCACTGGGTACTGAGGTCACACTAGGTACTGAGTTTGTGCTTGATTCAGCAGAGTTAAAAGAGAAATAATCTGTGGAGGGCATGTGATGAAGCATAGAAAGGATTTAACAAAGATTCCTGGGATGTAAGAGGAATCCCTAAAGACAGGCCATAAAAGCCAAGGGAAGAAGTGGGAAAGACAAATTGTTAGCATGAAAATTCTACATTTATTGAGATGTAGGCATATACTAAATACTCTGTGTAGATTTTATTATTATCATTGCTGCTGCTGCTGCTGCTGCTGCTGCTACTGCTACTACTACTACTGCTGCTGCTACTACTACTACAACTACAACTACAACTACAACTACTATAGTCCTATTTTAAAGAAGCTGCTACCACAGTCCTGTTTTTAAAGAAACTGGCCTGGGGCTAGGATTGAACCCAGGTCTTCAGTTTCTAAGCACTAGTGCCCAATTAATTGCATTTGAGCTTTTAAATTTGTTGCTTTGTAGCAATATCAAGTGGGGTTTTGTGAGATGAGTACTTGTGGAAAGTAATGATTAAATTGGGAGGAAAGGTAAAATTGGAAGGCTAGCTGAAGGACAGCAGCAGAATAATGAGAATTTAAGAAAGAAAATATAAAGGAGGATGTTATTAAAGAAGTAAATGAGGAAAACTTTCTAGTATGGAAGGATCCAAGTTTCTAATTTAGATTCATCAGAGAACAGAGCAAAAGAGATGAGACAAGATTGTGTTAAGACATTTTATTGAATTTGTACAGGGCACCAGAGAAGATAGAGAAATTCCTGGAGGTAAAAGGAAAATGGATTAATAAATAAGATTAGAGTAGCTTCAGACTCTTCAACAAGAATAATAGTTGCTAAACTGGGTTAGGTGGTGCATGTCTATAATCCCAGTGACTCAGAAGGCTGAGAGGAGGATTGAGAGTTCAAAGCCAGCCTCAGCAATTTAGCAAGGCCCTGAGCAACTTGTGAGACTCTGTTTCAAAATAAAATATATAAAGCGTTGGGGATGTGGCCCAGTGGTTAAAAGCGCCTGGTTTAATTCCCCAGTACAAAAAAATAAAAAATAAAAAAATAAAAAAAATAAAAATACTAGCAGCTAAAAGATAATAGAGAACATTATCTTTTTTAAAATTCATTAAATATGAACTTATAATTAGGAGGGAATCATTATCAAATAATCTAGAACAAATGTACTTTCACAGAGGAAGCCAAAGCTGATGTCATTTCATGGTTTCCGCCCTTGGGTTCCCCATAGTTCCAAGTTTCTCCCTATTAAACCCCCATGTTAAATGGACTTCTCATGGAAGTTGGAGGTTTCCCTCTGAGTTGATTCCCCCATACTCCCTCCCTCCTGTCTTCTTGATAACCTTCCTATTCCCTCCCCCTCATGCTGTCCCCCTCCTCAAGTCTCCCAGCATCCTAGGCAAGGTTCCCCCATTCATGTAAAAATTCATACATGTTGAGGTTATTATTAGCTTAGCTATCTATCATACTGTTTCTGATTGTATTCTAGCTTCCACAAACGAAAGATAACATTCGGCCCTTGAGTTCCCAAGTTTGGGATATTTCACTTAGCATAGTTTTTTCCATCTCTATCCATTTGGCTGCAAATGCCATAATACCATTTTCTCTAGTAGCCAAGTAGAATTCCATTGTAATATACGTACCAAAGTTTTTGAATCCACTCATCGAGTAAGGGGCATCTGGGTTGGTTCCACAATCTAGCTATACTAAATTGAGCTGCTGTAAACATTGATGAAGCTGTATCTCTATAATACGCCAATTCTAGCTTTTTTGGGAAAATTCCCAGGAGTGGGATAGCTGGGTCATAAGGTGGTTCCAGCCCTAATTTTTTGAGCAGTTTTCATACTGCTTTCCTTTCCAGGGTTGCTGTACCAGTTTGCAGTCCCACCAGCAATGTGACAGCATTCCTCTTTTCCCACAGCCCCTCTAGCATCTGTCATTGTTCGTATTCATCATTTTTGCCACTCTGACAGGAGTGAGGTAGAATCTCAGTGAAGTTTTGATTCGGATTTCTCTTCTCGCTAGTGATATATAGAGCATTTTCTCATATATTTATGGAGGTTTTTGGACTTCTTCCACTGAGAAGTTTTTTTTGTTCTGTAGCCATTTATTGATTGGATTATTTGTGATTTTGGTGTTTAGTTTTTTTAGTTCTTTGTATATTCTAGATGTAAGCCCTCTGTCCAAGGTGTAGCAGGCAAAGATTTCCTCCCACTCTGTAGGATCTCTCCTGACACTCTTGACTAATTCTTTAGCTGTGCAAAAGCGTTTTACTTTAATTGCGTCCCATTCATTTATTCTTGACTTTACTGCTTGTGCCATGGGAGTCTTATTAAGGAAGGCAGTGCCAACCTGTGTGTCATGTAATGTTGATCCTACTTCTTTTTCAAGCAATTGTAAAGTTGCTGGTTTAATATCCAGATCTTTGAACCATTTTGATTTAATTTTTGTGCAGGGTGAAAGATAAGGATCCAGCTTCAGTTGTCTACATATGGCTGTCCAATTTGTCCAACACCATTTGTTGAACAGGCTTTCTTCCACACTATGCTATCAGATAGTTAAAGGTATGGAGGTTTGCCTTAGAATCATCTATTCTATTCCATTGGTCTTCCGTTCTGTTTTGATAATAATACAATGCTGTTTTTGTTACTATAGCCCTATAATATAGTTTCAGGTCAGGAATTGAGATACCACCTGTTTCCTCCTTCTTGCTGAGTAATGTGTTGGCTATTCTAGGTCTTCTATTATTCCATACGAACTTGAGGATTGCTTTTTCTATATCTGTGAAGAATGGCATTGGTATCTTGATGGGGACTGCATTAAATCTGTATAGGGCTTTGGATAGAGTGGCCATTTTGATTCTGCCTAACCATAAACATGGAATTTTTTTCCATCTACTCAGATCTTCTGCAATTTCTTTCTTTCTTTTTTTCTTTTTTTTTTTTTTTAAAGGTACAGATGGCACCCACCTGTAATGCTAGTGATTTGGGAAGCTGAGGCAGGAAGATCACAAGTTCAAGGGTAACCTCAGCAGTTAGGGAGTCCCTAAGCAAGTCCCTGTCTCAAAATACAGAATAAAAAAGGGTAGGGAATGTATCTTAGTGCTAAAGTGCCCTTAGGCTTAATCCTCAGCACAAAAACCTAGCACACAAACAAAAAAATCCTGAGGGAAAATTATTCCTAATTTAGAAGTTTATAATGCAGCCACGTTTTCAAGTGTGACAGTAGAAAAAAGGCATTTTCACTTTGTAGTGTCTCAAATTTATGTCTCATGCAAGCCCTCTCAGGAAGCCAGTAGAACAACCCCTTTTAGGAAGTACTTCACCTAAAATTAGAGGAGTAGCGTTTTGGAAACAAATGTCCAAGAAAGGAAGAAACAAAGGGAAAATCTGAGATCACAGTTCTGTATCAGCTGTAGACAGCAACCAATTCAGAATGGAGCAGATTACAAGGTTGCAGAAGTGACTTTATAAAGTTGGGGCTGGAGCAGTGGCTGAGCAGTTTTGGCGCTTGCCTTGTGTACTCAGGGATGCAGGTTCATACCCCCGCACCATGTATACAACGAAGTGAGAAAAACTAAATAAAATTGATTCTCTCTCTCTCTCTCTCCCTCTCACTGCCCCTCTCTCTTTAAAAAAAAAATAATTGATTTTAAAAAATATAAAGTTGATAGCACATGTGATATGCTGGAATATGTTGAGATTTATACAGTTGTATGAATTGAAGAATAATTGGGATAAATTAATAAGTACACAGAAGAGGCTGGAGCAGTGGCTAAGCGGTTGGATCACTTGCCTGGCACTCGAGGACTCAGGTTCAAACCCCAGTACCACATAAAAAACTAAGTGTCAGAGAAACAAATGTTTGATTTAAAAAAAATTGATTCTCTCTTTCCTCTCTCTCTCTCTTAAAAAAAAAGTACATGTAAAACTAAATAATTTAGACATCTATTAATTCCAAGGAAAGTAAAAAACTTTTTTTTTAAAAGAGAGAGGGACAGTGAGAGAGACAGAGAGAAACAACTTTATTTAGTTTTTCACATGGCCTTAGTTGCTCCAACACTTAGTTGTGTACGTGGTGCTGGGGTTTGAACCTGGGTCCTCGTGCTTGCCAGGCAAGCACTGAAACCGCTGAGCCACCGCTCCAGCTCCAAAAAAGTAAAAGTAATTAGGGTATTCCCCACATAAACAGCTGTGACTAAAGTTGCATGGTCATGTTAATGTATCCACTGAGTATTGATCCAACCAAAAGCATGTTTTAGTTATGTAGATACGATGGGATGCAGGAAATGTGTGTGTGTCATAGGGGGTGGGCAAGGCTGAGGAGGATCTTAATGAAACAGAACTGAGCAAGAATTCAACAGATGACAAAAATTAGAACTAAAGGGAAAAAAGATGATGACATAGATATATACGATAGCCAAAGGAAGATCAGGAATTTTATTCCTGGATTTTTGAGTTTTTATGTATCTTCAGATATTTCAGGGTGTGGTGGTATGTGCCTCTAGGTCTAACGACTTGGAAGGCTTAGGTGGGAAGATCACTTGAGCCCAAGACTTTAAGAACTCGCCTGGGCAACATAGCAACATCCTTTCTGGAAGAAAAGAAATATTTTATTAATTTCATTGTGGTGTGCAAGAAGTTCTCAAAGAGATTTGCGACCCCTCAGTGTCCACACCATGGTATGATCTGATACCATGTGATAGTTTTGGTATTGATTTTTTAATGTTTGTGTGTTATTTTATGTTATTTCACCATCTTATATGAAAAATTACTTTGGCTAGTAAACTAAATGCTAATTTGTTGTTGGTTATTTATCAAAGTAAATCTAAATATTATTTTGTATCTTTGTGTTGATTTGGCTAATAATAAAATGAATACTCGTAGTTATTACTCTTCTGCTTATATATATATTTATGTGTAGAAATTACTTTTTCTACAAATGATTATGGAATATCTACTTTATGATACTTTTTTTTTAAAGAGAGAGTGAGAGAAAGAGAGAATGAATTTTATTTATTTTTTCATCTAGCCTTTGTTTTTCGGATACTTATTGTGTATGTGGTGCTGGGGTTTGAACCCTGGTTTTCGGACATGCCAGGCAAGCATTCCAACCTCTGAACCACCCCTTCAGCACTGATAGATACTATCTTTGGTACTAGGAGTATGGAGTATGGAGATACTCAAGATAGTCTCCTCTTTTGGAAAGTCATATAGCAGATTAAACTGAAAGTGTCATTAAAGATTTGTTAGAATAATTTGGGAGCTTATAAATACTCGGCCTTCATTGTTTATATTGTATAATAATTATCCTATAAAAAGTTAAAAATTAAAAAGGACAATGGTATTTTGACTTCCTGACCTTGGGCTCCTGCTGGTGGTTGTTTGTGGTCTAATCCATGTGGTCATGTCTGTTCTGATGCCACTGCTGCTGAGGGGCCTGACAGCCCTGGTTCTTCGACTCCTCATCTCTTCATGCACAGTGCCCAGGTCCATTCCAAGCTGCTTCGGGAGCAGCTCAGGACCCTAGATCTTGACATTAGGTTCACCTCCTGCTTCTACTAACTGGGTCCTGTCACACCTGGAGAGCTACAAGAATTGGGAGTGAAAGGGATTATTCTGCCCTTCACTCTGACCTGACACTCTTGCCAGCCCACCCTGACCATGTCTGCGTTCCTGGCTGGCTTCTCCTGGATCATGTTCAATTCCAGTCACCTGTCCTGTAATCATGACCTTTCAGTGTTTGGTGACATCTGGGTCCAAATATATTGGCCCTGCTTGGTGTAGTCCACCTTGTAACAATAAAGTCTATTTAAACTTTAAAAAACAAAAAATATGGGCTGGAGCAGTGGCTCAGCAGTTACAGTGCTTGCCTGGCATGCAAGTATGCAAGTTCGAACCCCAGCAACCATGTACACAACGACATCTCGAGCAATGAAAGCCACATGAAAAACTAAACAAAATTGATTCATTCTCTCTCTCTCTCTCTCCCCCTCTCTCTTTAAACAAAAAAGTATAATGGCAAGTATGTGGGGTAACTTGTTTTGAGATATCAGTTAAAGATGTTTTGAAGCAGATGGAGAAATAAATGAGGAATTTAATATTAGATCACTTCTATTTTATTGAAGGGAAGCAATTTGGGAATGTATAAAGAACAAAATGGTGAAGAAGGTTGAAAACAGACACAAAGATGGGAATGTGCTATAGGGTTGGTTAGAGATTAGTAGGGTTGTTAAGCATTCCTTGTGTCATAATCTACCTTTTCTTACTTTATGTAGAAATTTGTTCTGATGTAAATATTTACAAACAGGTGCTTCTCATATAATTCTCATGTAACCATACAGTTCACCCATTTTAAGTGTATAATTATATAGCATATTTATTTTGTTTCCTTTCTTATTTTTTTAGTACTGGGCATTGAACCCAAGGGTGCGTTACCATTGAGCTATATGCCCAGCCCTTTTTATTTTTTATTGTGAGACAGAATCTCCCTGGGATTACAAATGTGTGCCACTGTGTCCAGCTATGATTTAATAATTTTAATTTATTTACTATTGTGACAGGGTCCTGCTTAATTATCCAAGCTGGCCTTGAACTCATTATCTTCCAGTCTGAGCCTCCTAAGTAGCTGGGATTATAGATGTGCCACCATTCCCAGCCTTTAGTGGTTTTTAGTATGTTTATAGATAAATACAAATATCATCATAGTCAATTTTAGAACATTTTCATCACATTAGAAAGATCTCTTTGTCCTTTAGCTATTGCTTCTTATCTCTGTTTCCCCTAGACCTAAGCAACCACTAATCTACTTTCTGTAGATATGCCTATTGTGGACATTTCAAATGTATATGGCATTATAAAAAGTAGACTTTTGTGATTGGCTTCTTTCACTTACCATATTTTCTTTTTTTTTAAAAATCAGTTTTCTATTTATTTTTTTCATCTTGCCTTTGTTTCTCTGACACTTAGTTGTGTATGTGGTGCTGGGGTTTGAACCCAGATCCTCATGTACGCCAAGCAAGTGCTCCACCTCTGAGCTACTGCTCCAGCCCCCACTTACCATATTTTCAAAATTAATACATTTTGTGGAATGTGTTGGTATTTCATTGTTTTTATGACTAAATTGATTCTCTAGATTTAATTAGCTCTTTATGCTATTGAATTAAACTGTTCTTGATATCTTTACTGAAATATGTCATATAAATATTTACAATAAAATCTTCAGTTTCTTATATTAAAAAAAAACAAAATTCTTATTTCAAGAATATAGTTATCATCTTCCTGTATTTTTTTTTCTTTTTTTTTTTTTTTAGTACTGGGGATTGAGCCCAGGGTGCTCTACCATTGAGCCATACCCCAAACCCTTTCTGTTTATTTTTTAATTTTAAGTTATCCATACTGGCCTCAAACTTGGAATCCTCCTGCTTCAGCTTCCTGAGAAACTAGTATTATAGGCATACTCCACTACCCCTGGCTGATATTAATTAAGCATATTTGAAGATCTTATTTCTTGGTTTTGCTTTAGAATGCTAATTAAAATGCTGTTTTAATAATAATGAAAAAGTAATGATGTGGTTTAATTTTGTATTGAGTATGTTTATGTGTATTTTGACCCTGAACCACAAATCAATGGTACATTTACCTAACTTAATGTTATTTTCAGGCTTCCAGAATTAATGTAAATTTCTGGTTCTGATATTTATAATTTATTATTATACCATCTTGTATCTAGTCATAACATGCTATAGGTAAATAAAAGATGGTTTTACCCCTCAACTATGTATTTGAATCTGTCTTCTCAAAAACTAAAACAAGTTAAGTATGATTATTTATTTAGGTACTGGGGATTTAAGCCACGAGGACTTTACCACTGAGCTACATCCCAGCCTCCCTCACTTTTTTTTTAAAATTTGAGACAGGCTCTCACTAAGTTGCTGAGGCTGGCCTCATATGTGTTATCCTCCCTGCCTCAGTCTCAAATTGCTGAGATTATAGGCATGTGCCACTGTGCCTAGCTGTTTGGAGGCATGTTCATATTCATGTCTGGTGGTTGATGCTGGTGCCTCAGTTGAACTGAATGTTTTCACCTCCCCTTTCCATGTGGTCACTATGTCTCTGTGGGGTTAGTTTAGGCTTTTTAAATTTTATTTAATATTTTTGCCGTGGTGGGGATTGAACCCAGGGCCTTGTGCATGCTAAATATATGGTCTGCCACTCATCTGTATTCTCAACCCTTAATTTCGGCCTCTTAACAGCATGTTGGCTGGATTGCAGAAGGGAACCTCAGTAATCACTTTTGGTATATATACACTATTGATTTAAAACAGTCAAAAAGATGTGCTCAGAGTCAAGCAGAAGGGAGTGTGTGAATGTCATCACTTAATAGGAAGATATGGGTTAGGAAATATTAACATGTTATGGATTGAATAATGTCTTCCAAAAAGGTAGGTTGAAACCCTGGCATTTCAGTACCCTAGTACTTCAGAATGTTTCTTATTTGGAAGTAGGGTTGGTGGAAATATAATTAAGGAAGACATAGATACTGGACCGGGGAATGCCTAAAGGGAGAATGCCATGTGGCAACGAAGCAAAGATTGAAGTGCTTGAAGTGCTGTTGTCTATAAGCCAAGAATGGCCACTAATTGCTGCAAACCACCAAAAGCTAGGAAGAGCAGGGAATGATTTTCCTATATATAGGTTTTAAAAGGGATATCTCCAGCCCCTATTATTATTATTTTATTTTAAAGAGAGAAGGACAGTGAGAGAGAGAGAGAGAGAATCAATTTTTATTGAGTTTTTGACATGGCTTTCGTTGCTCTGACCCTTAGTTGTCTACGTAGGTGCTGGGGTTTGAACCTGTGTACTTGCACATGCTGGGCAAGCACCGTAACCGCCGAGCCACCACTCCAGCCCCCCCATTATTATTAATAAATGTCAGAACGTTTATTATAGATACAAGTAGTACCATAGATGTGGAGAGAAAGGTGTGACAGAACATTTGTGTAAAGCACCTAGAAGGATGAGTGCTGCTTGGAAGCAGCTGCAGCATTTTCCAGAATAAGTTTTGCAGAAGAGTGAAAAAAGAGATTCTTGGGCTAGATAAGTTTGGGAATTACATTCCTCTACCTTCTATTCTTGACAGTGTGTAATGTCTCTGAGAAATCCTATAATAAAAAATTTCTCATTTAACCTATAGGAGTTCTGCTTTCAGTAATCTAGTTCACTATATAACTTGGAAAAACTCTTCTTCTAATAAAGCACCTAGAGGGGTAAAAATCATTTTCAGTGCAAAGTTGTTTTTCCAAGAATCTAAGGGAAATGATCCTGTGCCAAAAATAGACCCAAAACTGGAAACTACCAGATTCAAACCTCTACTGTGGGTGGTGGGGGAGGGGTTGTAGGGAGGAGAAAAGCAGGGGAGAAAGAGAGGGAGAGAAATTGGACATGTGTAGACATTTTACTTTTTACTTCTGGGACTTTTCTGAAAAATCAGAAGAAATTTGGAATAGGTACATTAATTTCAGACAAAGCAGGTTTGAGAAGATGGAAAATTATAGGAATAAAGACAGACATTGCAAGATGACAGAAGGGTAACTTCTTCAAGAAGACTTAACAGCATGTAAGGCAAGAATCTATAATGGAGAAATACATAAATTTGCTATTATGGTTGGAAACTTCAACACCTCCTAGTATAGGTGCAGCAACCAAATCAGTAAGCTTGTAGGGAAATAGCACCATCTGTCAACTGATTTAATTGATGTTTATGTAATGCTTCATAAAACAACAGAAAATATATATTTTTCAATATACATTCACCAGGGTATACCACACATTCTGGGACATAAAGCGTAACATACCTTAACTTGTGTTCATAGATCAAGTAGAATCAAATTAGAAATCAGTAACTTAATGATTTACACAACTTGTATAGTTAAAAAGATAGTTGTAAATTTGCAAATATTTGGAGATTAATCAACACACTTCTAAAATAGTGTGGATTAAAGAAATTTCAAGAGAAAGTAAATTTTTTTTTTTGAAAGAGAGAGGGACAGTGAAAGAGAATCAGTTTTATTTAGTTTTTCATGTGGCTTATTGTTGCTCTGACAGTTCATTGTATGCCTGGTGCTGGGGTTCAAACCCATGTCCTTTTGCATGCCAAGCAAGTGCTGTAACCGTGGAGCCACTGTTCCAGCCCCCAAAAGTAGATACTTGGAAGAAAAATGAAAAGCAGGAAATTCAGTGCTAAGGGTTAATTATAGAATTAAATGCATATGGTATGTGTTAGAAAAGAAGATGCAGAATTGGTAATTGAAATTTCCACTTTTAGGGAGTTAGGAAAAGAAATGCAGGCCAGTTGTGATGGTGCACACTACACACACCTGTAATCCCAGTGACTTTAGGAGGCTGAAGCAGGATTGCAAGTTCAAGGACAGCCAGCCTTAGCAGGACCCTGTCTCAAAAGATAAAGAAGTGCAACATATACCTCAAGCAAGCAGAAGAAAAGAGAATAAAATCTGAGTTGAAAACAGGAAAAAAAATTGAAAAAAAAATATACCTGATGGAGCCAATAGCTCATTTTTTAAAATGTTCAGTCAAATTGATAAACCTGTTATCAGGGAAACCAAGAGCAACAGAGGAAAAAACACAGTAGTATCAAGAAGGAGGAGGTGGTTTTTCCCCCTTTATCCATTAATTTTTTTTCCCTTTGGCAGTACTGAGGATTGAACCCAGGGTCTCACATACTAGGCATGTGCTCTACATCTGATCTAAAACCCCAGTCCCATTTTAACCTTTTTTTTTTTTTTTTAAAGAGAAATGGACAGTGAGAGAGAGAGAATCACTTTTGTTTAGTTTTTCATGTGGCTCTGAGACTTCGTTGTGTACATGGTCCTGGGGTTTGAACTCGTGTATTCATGCTTGCCAGGCAAGCGCTGTAACCACTGAGCCATGGCTTCAGCCCCCATTTTGTCCATTTTTTAAGTGGTATTAAATATTTGCATTGTCATACATTATCATCATCATCCACATCTGAAATTGTTTCATCTTCTCAAGCTGAAACTTTATATCCATTAAACAATAATTTCCCATTTTCTCCTCCTGGCAACTACCATTCTACTTTGTTTCTATGAATTCGGCTACTCTAGGTGTCTTATGTAAGTGGTATCACACAGTTTGTCATTTTATGACTTTTTTCACTTAGCATAATTGTCTTCAGGATATTGTCAGAATTTTGTTCCTTTCTAAGGCTAAGTAATTGTCTATTGTATGTATATACAGTATTTTATTTATCAATTCATGCATTCATGAATTCTTGGGTTGTTACCCCCTTTTGACTATTGTGAATAATGCTGTAGGATTGAGTAAGCAGATATCTGTTCAAGTGTTTCTTTTTTCTTTTTTTTAAAGAATGAGGGGACAGAGAGAGAGAGAGAGAAGCAATCTTTTATTTAGTTTTTCTGTGACTTCTGTTCTTCCAAGACTTTGTTGTGTACGTGGTTCTGGGTTTTAAACTCGGGTACTTGTATATGCCAGGCAAGCGCCATAACTGCTGAGCCACCACTCCAGCCCCTCAGGTGTTTCTTTCAATTCTTTTTATATACATACAGAAGTATTCTACCTCTACATTTTATGATAATTCTATATTTAATTTTTATGTGTACAATTTAGTGGTTTTAAGTACATTTGCATTGTTATGCTATCATCATCACTATCCATGTCCAGAATTTTTTGTGTGGGGGATTGAACCCAGGTGTACTCTCCTTTTGAGTTTTATGTTCCTTTTTATTTTTTATTTTGAGTCAGTCTCTCAAAATCACTTGCTAAATTGTTGAGGCTGGCCTTGAAATTGCAATCTTCCTGCCTTAGCCTCCTGATACCCTGGGATTACAGGCATGCACCACTGTGCGTGGCAAATTTTATTTTATTTTTTGGTGCTGATGCGGGGTTTTTGGGATGAGGCCGGATTCTCTGCTTCCGCTGGTGAATGAAGAGGGCCTGGCTACAGAATGCCGTAGCTGAAGTAGTCTGTTTTCAGTGGTTGCAGCTTTTTTCAGTTAGAACTGAGAAGTTGGGTTAGTTGCAGGTCCCTCTGGTCTCTGCAGCCCAAAAATGTTAGCAGCTACCCAGCTAACAGCTGGGATTTCCTGTGGTGCGTTGCAGCTCTTGGTGTGGAAACACACCCTGGGAATTTGGCGCCGATCTTCTGGGTCCTTGTCTCGAGAAATTGAAGAATAAAATCCATAGCAACCATGGAAGGAGGAGTAAAAGGAGTAGGATTTATTTAGGAAGAGCAGAGACTCTGCAAGGCTGAGGGGCACCTGGAAACAGGACACTGTCTAATGGAGGTTTGGCCAGAGGTTATATTGATTTGGGGTATGAGCATAATTAACATTCATGCAAAGCAGGCATTGAGAAATACATCTACATGATTGGTTAAAATCTATGCAAAACAGGCATTGAAACTGGTCAAGAACACCATTGGTTAAAATCTATGTAAAACAAAAGGTGGCAAATACTGCCTGGTTCCCATCTTTGTCCACCACCATTTTCTTAGTTTTCCTGCCTCAGGGACAAAGGAGTTGCTCCCACAGGTGAGCCTCATGGTCATTTACATATGAAGGACTGAGCATGCCCTGTCAATCACTTTCTAGCAGCTAGCTCTTAGAGGGGGCCCTTTTTCCTGTTCTGACTACCTAGCCATTTTAGTATCTTTCCTAAAACTGTATTAGTGCTGGAGGTCAAACCCAGGGCCTTAGGCATGCTTTACCATGGGGTGAGAGTGAGAGAAAGAGAGAGTCCATTTTATTTATTTTTTCATCTGGTTTTTGTTTCTCTGACAGTTGTGTGTGTGGTGCTGGGGTTTGAACCAGGGTCCTTGGACGTGTCAGGCAAGCACACTAACTGCTGAGCCACTGCTCCAGCCCTACCCTTTTAAAAAATTATATTGTATGTTGTTGCCATTATTGTTTTTTTGAATTTCTGAATATTAATCTTTTTTTCAGATGAATAGTTTGCAAAGCTTTTCTTCTATTTTGTAAATTGTCACTCTGCTGTTTTCTTTGATATGCAAAATCTTATTTTGACTTATTGCCCTTTGATGTGCAAAATCTTTTTAGTTTGACTTATTAGCCTTTATTTATTTTTACTTTTGCTCTTTGCACACTTTTTTCTTTTATTTTAAAGAGAGGGATAGTGAGAATCAATTTTATTTAGTTTTTCATGTGACTTTGTTGCTCCAACACCTCACTGTGTAGATGGTGCTGGGGTTTAACCTGTATCCTCACACATGCCAGGCAAGCATCGCAACTGTTGAGCCACCACTCCAGCC
The DNA here is from genome assembly GCA_004027875.1 of Aplodontia rufa. Classification (NCBI taxonomy): domain Eukaryota; kingdom Metazoa; phylum Chordata; class Mammalia; order Rodentia; family Aplodontiidae; genus Aplodontia; species Aplodontia rufa. The sequence continues at coordinate 24,719 of PVKS010016078.1, forward strand.
CCTTTTGCCCACTTTTTAATTGAGTTGTCTGCATTGTTTGGATTTTCGGGTGGCATTAAAAAAAATACGTTGGACTTCAATGAAATTTAAAAATGTGGAGATACTATTAAGAAAAAGAGAGGCTGGAGAGATGGCTCAACAGTAGAGCACTTGCCTGACATGTGTGAGGACCTGGGTTTGATCCTCAGCATCACATACACAAGTTAAGCGGAGGAAAAACAAAACAGAACAAAAAGGGAAACAGATTTAAAAAAAAATAAAATGAACACTCTCTCCCACTCTCTCTTTTTCTCTCTCTCTCTGTGGAAAAAAAAAAATAACTGGCGTAGTGGTGGTTCACACCTATAATCCTGGCTACTCAGGAGACTGAGGCAAGAGGATCACATGTTTGAGACCAGCCTCAGCCATTTAGGGAATCGTGTCTCAAAATAAAAAGTAGAAAGCACTGACAATGGCTCCGTGGTGCAAGCTTGTAATCTTAGCTATTTGGAGGCTGGCACTGGAGGATCATGAATTTAAGACCAGCCTCTGCAATTTAGAGCAATGGTGTCTCGAAAAAAAAAAAAATCAAATCAAATAAAAGCCACTTGTCTCTGGTTCCTATACTCTTTGAAGAAAGTGTAAAGAAGTAATAGATTGTAAATTGCTTATATAAAGAAGCTATATATTACGGTAATGCTAATCTGTATTGTAAAAATCCCTTTTATGTATTTATTCAGTAAAAATAGAATAAAAAAAATAGGAAATACCCCCTGCTCCTAAGGAAGGGTAAAAATTGGAATTACAGAATGATTGGTGAATCTTAAAAGAGAAAATGGGTAATTTGTCTGTAGCTGAAATGTGTAGTACCACACTCTGCATTCTTTTTGGAATTTGACTTTTGATACTGTTGAACTTTTGACTCCCAAGTGTACAGGTATTTAGAGTTTCTCATTAGCCAGGAAATGTCTTTTGCCCAGAGGGGGATATTGTGCCTTAGAAATATTCTCTTTTACAATATAATCCAGAATCTAATTAGCCATAGCTGTCACCTTTTTCTCCCCCATGGTTTTAGATCTCAAACTGGAATTCTTAAAAATCTTTAAAA
>PVKS010016078.1:25905-44731 GCA_004027875.1 Aplodontia rufa
CTATCTCTTAAAAAAAAAAAAAGTTGTTGGGACTGGAGCAGTGGTTCAGAGGTTACAGCGCTTGCCTGGCATGTGCGAGGACACTGGTCCAAACCCCAGCACCACGTATACAACAAAGTGTTGGAAAAATGAAAGGCAAATGAAAAACTGAATAAAATTGCTCCTCTCTGTCTGTCTGTCTGTCTGTCTCTCTCTCTGTCTCATAGGGCATTCATTGATATGTATCGGGAAGGAGGAGGAGGGGGCAGGTGGGGAGAGCTAAGGGTGGGAGAATAGGGTGGGATCTAGGGGGTAAATGTAATTTAAGAATATATATATACATCATATTGTTACTTTGGATGCATTTCTTTTTTTTAAGAGAGAGAAAGAATTTTTTTATTTAGTTTTTCATGTGGCTGTTGTTGCTCTGAGACATCGTTGCATATGTGGTGCTGGGGTTTGAACTCACATACTCATGCCGGGCAAGTGCCGTAACCACAGCCCCTTGGATGCATTTTTGACTGTACAGTAATTAAATTTCTTAATAAAAAAGTAGTTATTGTTGGGGCAAGTTAAGAGCATTCTTATAATTCTAATGAAGTGTAAGGTCATATAATACCTATGACTGTTACTCCAGGGATATCTTGTTTAAAATATTATAGTAGATTCTGTATAGCTTTTAAAAAATTCAGATACAATTCCCATACCACAGAATTCATCCCTCTAAAGTATTTCAGTGGCATTTACCATATTCACAAGGTTGTTAAACCACTACCCAGAAGCTATCCCAGAACATTTTCATTACCCCCCAAAGAAACCCTATCTATACTCATTAGAAGACATTCTCCGTCACCCTCCCTACTGTCTCTGAACTTGCCCATTCCGGACATTTTATAAAAACGAAGTCATATGCGGCCCTTTGTGTGATATTACTGAGACTTTTTTTTTTTTTTAAAGAGGGGATAGGGAGAGAGAGAAAGAAGCAATCTTTATTTAGTTTTTCATGTGAATTTCATTCCTCAGACACTTCGTTGTGTACATGGTGCTAGGGTTTGAACTTGTGTCCTCGTGCTTGCCAGGCAAGCGCTGTAACCGCCAAGCCACCACTCCAGCCCCTTACTGAGACTTTTTAATGATGGTTTTTAGCATTTTTCAAAGTATATTTATTTTAATTATTTATTTTTTAAAGAGAGAAGGACAGGGAGAGAGACAGAGACAGAGAGGATCAATTTTTATTGAGTTTTTCACATAGCCTTCGTTGCTCCAACACTTAGCTGTGTTTGTGGGTGCTGTGGTTTGAACCTGTGTACTTGCACATGCCAGGCAAGTCCTGTAACCACTGAGCCACCGCTCCAACCCCTATTTTGTTGCATCTTAGAAGAGAGGAGTTTTAAAGGTTTATCTAGTTCTTCACCTAAAAGAAAGTCATTCTTAATCAACTGTAGACATTGCTGCTTTAATGTAGCTATTGCTAGGGAATATATTCTTTGTGGGCATGCATCCATCCATTCCACCATCCCTTCCTTTCTCTTTCTTCCCTCCCCTTTCCTTTCCTTTCAATTTGTTTCATTTCCTGTTTCCCTTTCCCCCTTCCTTTCCCTTTTTTCCTCTCTCCCTTGCTTGCTTTCTTTCGTAGTGCTGGGGATTGAACCCATGACCTAGCACATGTTAGGCAAGTACTTTATGACTGAGCTACACCCCCCTTCTATTTATGAATAGTTCTAATTATTTGAAAATTCTCCCTTGAGCCTCTCTCACCCTGTTAACCATTTATTGCAGTTTTTTTCCTTTGGAGCTAGTCCTTCTGTGAAAATGCTCTTTACTGGTTTGAGGAGAGATTGATAAGTGTCTCATTACATCTTATTTATGCTAAACACACTCAGTTTTTGTTATTAGTCATATACAGCATTTCCCTGTCTTGCTCACCTGAATGACATGTTTTAATTCCCAGTTTTCAAATGTTTTTGACTGAAACCTCAATAAAGAATATACTTTACATCCTGACTCAGCATACTCATATCTATACATACATGCAGTATATGTATATTTGTGTATACATGTGTATATGTGAAGTAAAATTTTCATAAGACAGCATATCCTTACTTTGATATTTTTCATTTTCAAATAAAATATTGGTTTTACCTATTATGTGATTTTTATCATTCCTTGGTGGGTTTCAGTTTGTAGTTTGGAAAACACTACTGTGGTTTGTTCATGTTGCTGACATGCAATTTGAAATAAAGTTTCCAAAGCCTGGATATTAGGGTTGCTATTGCTAAAAAGGTTTCACCTTTTTCATCTCAAAGAGAGAATTGTAATGGTATTTATTAAGTAAAAGTTAACAGGATTGTGCTTGCCTAGGGTGTGCAGGCTCTGGGCTTGAATCCCTAACACTGCAACAACAGCAGCAGCAGCAACAACAAAAACAGCACTGTCAAGTTCTTGGTAATAAATGCAATATAACTAAAACCTATGCAACTGTTTTTTAATCCTTAGGTGGCGACAGACAAGGTTGCAGAAAAACTGAGTTCTACTCTCTCATGGGTGAAGAACACAGTTTCGCATACAGTCAGTCAGATGGCCAGTCAGGTGGCAAGTCCATCTGCTTCATTACACACTACATCCTCATCTACCACGCTGTCAACACCAGCCCTTTCACCGTCTTCACCGTCGCAGTTGAGTCCAGACGACTTAGAACTCCTGGCTAAACTGGAGGAACAAAATAGGTGAGCGAGGTTGCTTGGTGTTTCTCTTTCCAGTTATCATACAGACCCAATTAAAGTAAAAAAAAATTAAATATTATTTATATTAAGAACGTTTGGGGTCTGGAGTGGTGGCTCAGTGTTTGGAGTGCTTACCTGGCATGCACATGGACCTGGGTTTAAACCCAGCACCACAAACACAGTTAAAAGTTGGAGAAACTAAAAACAGATGAAAAAAATAAATTAAATTGATTATCTCTTTCTCTCTCTCTAAAAAAAAAATGGAGATTATGTAACAGAAGTGTTTAAATCTTTTGAGGGGAGTATTGGTCTTTTTTTTTCCTTTTTCTTTGTTTTTTAAAGAGAAAGGGATAGTCAGAAGAGAAAATTTTATTTTGTTTCTCATGTGGCCTTTGTTGCTTGACACTTTGTTGTGTACATGGTGCTGGGGTTTGAACCTGCATCCTTGCGTGTGCCAGGCAAGTGCTGTAACTGCTAAGTCACTGCTACAGCCCCGATTTTATTTTGTTTTTAAAGAGAGGGAGAGAGAAAATCAATTTTTATTTGTCTTTTGAGTAGTTTAAACCTTTTTTTCCCCATCCTTTTATTCTTTTTTTTTTTGTTGTTGTATATAGTTTTGTGGATCAAACCCTGGCCTCATAGGCAAATGCTCCTCTGTACCCTTAACTTCTATTTAGGTCTTGCTTTTTAAAAAATACAGTCTGACAATCCTTCCCTTTTGATTGGGGTATTTAGAAGATTTATTTATTTATTTAGAGAATCAGTTTTATTTGTTTTTTTATCTGGTTTTAGTGTTTTCCAACACTTAGTTGTGTATGTAGTGCTGGGGTTCAAATGCACGTCCTTGCTCATGCCAGGTAAGCGCTGTACCTCTAAGCCACCACTCCAGCACCTATTACTTGATTATTTAAAAAAAAAATTAAAATAGCAAAGTTCTTGCTCATATTCACACTCATTTCAAGCTCCAGGTGAATATTTCTTTGCTTCTTACTTCATTCCAGAACCAGAACCCAAGTACTGTTCAGGGTAAACTGGACTCAGATGGAAAGAGATATAGTTGAAATACCTGGGGAGTGATACACATACCTTCTACTTTATATTTTATGGCCAAAACAAATCAGATAGCCAAACCGTATATGAGTGAGGCTAGAAGTATAATCTTTTTGCAGGGATGGAACCTAGAAAAAATACATTTTTTAATTTTTTCTTTTGCATTTTTATTTTAAATTTATTCATATACCATAGAATTCATCCTTTTCAAGGGTACAATTTAGCATTTTTTAGTATATTCACACAGTTGTGCAACTATTAGTGCTGTCCAGTTTCAGAACATTTTTGTCACTCCAAAAAAACCAAAAACAAAATACCTGCGTTCCCATTAGCCTCTCCATTTCATTGTCTTTCCAACTACTAGTTTACTTTCTTTCTCTGGATTTGCCTGTGCTGGGCATTTCAGAATCATGTAATAGGTGACTGACTTCTTTCACTTTGAGATTTTGAAGAAAATAGACCATTTATGTTTAATGTAATTATAAATATGTTTATATTTAAATCTGTTATCATCTTGTTTTCTATTGTTTCCTTTAATCATTCTGCCTTCTTAAGACTTAGCTGAATATATCTGTGATTCTCTTTAATCTCATTTGTTGACTTATCAGCTGTAACTCTTTTAGTGGTAGCATTAGGTTAATAGTAAACATTTTTAAATATATATATATATATATATTTTTTTTTTTTTAAAGAGAGAAGGATAGTGAGAGAGACAGAGAAAGAGAGAAACAACTTTATTTAGTTTTTCACATGGTCTTTGTTGCTCCAACACTTAATTGTATACGTGGTGCTGGGGTTTGAACCCAGGTCCTCGTGCTTGCCAGGCAAGCGCTGAAACCGCTGAGCCTCTGCTCCAGCCCCAATAGTAAACATTTTTAACTTATTAATCTACTTTCTCTTTTTAACTTTTTTTAAAAAGAGAGAGAGGAAGAGAGAAAGAATCAGTGTTATTTATTTTTTCACCTGGCCTTATTTCTCTGACACTTAGTTGTGTGTGTGGTCCTGGGGTTTGTTCTTGGGTCCTCGCACATGCCAGGCAAGTGCTTGAACTGCTGAGCCACCGTTATAGCCCCTATCAGTGTACTTTCACAGGATGTTATACCACTTCATATGAAGTGCTAAGAACCTTAGAATAGTACACTTGCATTTATAGTCCTTTGTGCTAGTTATACTTTTATCTATGTTATCAAACCCATACTGTAATATTTTTGCTTAAACAATTATCTTTTAAATGAAATTGAAATAAAAAGTAGTTATCATTTTTTTGGTACATCCCAAGCCCTTTTTTATACTTTATTTTGAGAGACGGCCCTCCCTAAGTTACTGAATCTGGCTTGGAACTTGTGATCCTCCTACCTCACCTTCTTGAGTTGCTGGGATCACAGGCGTGCATGCGCTGAGCCCAGCTGGTGCTTTCTGTTATTTGTTTTTTTCTGTACTAGGGGTGCAACCCAGGGTGTATAGCTTCTGAGCTACATCCCCGGCCCTTTTTATTTTTTATTTTAATACAGGATCTCACTACGTTTCCAAGGCCGCCTCAACTTGGATTCCTCCTTTTTCAGCCACCCAAGTTGTGAGGATTACAAGTGTGTGCCACCCTGGCACTTTCTGTAGATCCATGGTTCCATCTGATATCATTTTCTCTCCGTCTTATAGGACTTCCTTTAGCATTTCATGTAGCATTAGGCTGCCAGTGATGAATTATTTGGCCCTTGTATGTCTGAGAAAATCAAAAGATATTTATTATCTCTTGAGTATAGAATTTTAGGTTGAAGTTGAAAGTTTTTAGATCTTTCATTGGCTTCTTTTTTGCATTGTTTTCAGTAAGAAATCCAATTTGTTCCTTATCTTTGCTTTTCCTTTATGTCTTTTTTCTCTGCGTTATCACTGGTTTGAAGCAATTTGATTCTGAGTTGTCTTATTGTCATTTCCTTCATTTTTCTCACATTTGAAATTTGTTAGATTTCTTGTAGGTTTATAGTTTTCTTCAAATTTGGAAATTTGGGGTCATTTTTTCTTCAAAAAATTTTTTGTATCTTTCTCCACTTTAAAGACTCTTGATTAAATAAATGCTAGGCCACTTAAAGTTTTTCCATAGCTCATTGGTGTTGTATTCATTTCTTAGAAAGTTGCTATATATTCAAATTCACTGGTATTGTCTTCTGCCATATCTAATTTGCTCTTAAACCCATCCAGTGCTTTTTTTTTTTTAAGAGAGTGAGAGAATAAATTTTATTTATTTTTTCATCTGGTCTTTGCTTCCCCAACACTTAGTTCTGTATTGTGGTGGTGGTGTTTGAACCCGTGTCCTCCTGCATGCCAGGCAAGCTCTCCAACTGCTGAGCCACTACCCCATCCAGTGTGTTTTTGATCTCCTTTATCTCCAGAAGTTGGAGCTGATTTTTTTTTAATGTGTATATTAAACTACTACTTTTTTTTCTTCAGTACTGCTTTACCACTGATTTATTTCCCCAGCCCTTTATTTATTTTTGAATTTTGAAATAGGGTCTCCCTGAATTGCTGAGACTGGCCTCAAGCTTGTAGTTATCTTGCCTCAGCCTCCTGAGTTGCTGGGATTACAGGAGTGCACCACCATACCTGCTAATTTTAACATTTGAATCAGTACTTGTTTTCTCTTGATCGGTTCTCCTCATTATTGGTTATATGTGCTGCTGCTTTTTTCTTTTTCCCCTCCCTTTCTGCCCATAGATCCCTTTTTCTCTATTTTCTGATCTCCCTTTGATTTTCATGAGGACCCCCTATCTTTCTTTCTAGTTTTTCCTTTCTACTTTCCACATATGAGAAAAAATATAATGACCCTTAACCTTCTGAGTTTGGCTTATTTCGCTTAATATAATGCTGTCAAGTTCCATCCATTTTCCTGCAAATGACATAATTTTATTTTTATTTACAATTTACTAAAATTCTATTTTGTATACATACCACATTTGCTTTATCCATTCATCCATTGATGGACACCTAGGCTGGTTCCTTTTGTGTTGCTAGCTACTATAAATATGGTTGTATGGTTATATGTACTTCTTTGCAAACCTCATAATTTTTAAAAAAGTAATAACATTTTTTAATTTTTGTTTTAATATTTTATTTATTTATTTATTTTTAAATTTTGAGACAGGGTCTCCCTAAGTTACTTAGAGCCTGGGTAAGTCGCTGAGGTTGACTTCAAATTTGTAATCCTCTTGCCTTAGTGTCCTAAGCCACAGGGATTAACAAGCATGTGCCACTGCACCTGGCTATGCATTATAATTTTTTAATTGGATGACTGACATTGTAGATTTTACCTTGTTGTTGTGTTTGAGTGTTTATCTGCAGATATTTTTGAGCTTTGTTCTGGAATGTAGTTAAATGACTTGAAAGAGTTTGTTATAGAACAGTCAGTGCACAGTCTAGGAGTGTTAACCCATTCTACCCCTGCACTGAAGCAAGATCCTTTTGTGTACTCTGCTCATTGTGTCTTGAAACAGATTTTCAAGTCAGGTTAATGGAAAACAGGTATTGTTGCCTGCCTATGTGAAAGCGGCCACAGTTAAAACTAGTATTTTCTGGTGGTTCTTCTCTCCCCTTGGTTAGTTTTCTAACGTAACATGCTGGTCAGTTTCAGTTGAAGACTTGATAGAGATGCTCTGCCAATCTCTGAAGATCTCTGAGTAGTTCTTTCTTCTCTGGTACTAATGTGAACTTAGCTACCTTGGTCAACTGTAATTGAGTACCTGAACTGTGGCTTGTCTGACTTATGATGATGCTCAACTCCATCTCTTCAAGAAGTTTATTAGGTGCTGTCTAAATTTTCCTCTAACTCTGCCAGTGCCTGAAAACTTCCTTCAAGGCAGTTAAGATGGCATTCATAGAGTTGGTCTAAACATTTTGTGAGCCTCAGGAACTGTTCTCCATTGTTGCCTATTGTCCAGAGTTTTGAAAACCATTGTTTTCATATATTTTGTCCATTATTTTTTGGCTGTTTCAGGAAATAGGGCAAATCCAGTCTGTTACTTCATCATGGCAAGAATGAATTCAGGAAGCTTTACGTTTTCCTTTGGCATTGGGGAAGAATTCTGAATATCATTCGAAAAGCTGATTTATATTATTTGACAATTAGATTTAGGAGTTAATATCATATGTAAATATATTTTCTGCTTAACTTAAAAAATTTAGAGAGAATTGTTGAAATTTTTGCTTTAAATGAAACTCTGCTCAGATTTGGTACCTTCCTGTTGAGATAAAGACAGAAAGTAGCAACGTGAAACAGAGTTTAAAGACTGGGTGTTTTGAGCCTGTTCTAATTGAGCCATGTAAAATAGGACTCAATATCAGCCCATGCAAACTGGATGATAAAAATTGCCTCTTTCAGATAATCATTTCCTAGGAAGTCCTTTGAAAGGGCTTTCTCTGGCTCTCAGCATTTAATGGCAAAGTAGGAAGCTGGGTACACCAAATAACTTCGTGGTTTCAATATATGTGTATTGATTTTAACTTTTTATTCCTTTGCTTACTACATTTGAAAGAATTTTGAGCAAAACTTTTTGTTACAGGTTTTGGGAAGAGATAGTCTTCTAACATGTTATATAAATTGGCAGTTTCTTGGAAGATGAAATTAGAAGAGGATTTTTTTAAAGAGAGTGGGGAGAGAGAGAGAGAATCAATTTTATTTATTTTTTCATCTGGTTTTGTTTTCCTGATACTTAGTTGTGTATATGGTGCTGGGGTTTGAACCTATGTCCTTGCTCATGCCAGGCAAGTGCTAAACCACTGAGCCACTACTCGAATCCTGGAAGGGGATCTTGAAAGAGAGAGTGGAATGTTAGGTTGTATGAAGGCTATTGGGAGTATATAGCTCCTCAGAGGAAAAAAATGGCAGGGGCCATTTAATAGAGCAAAGGAGATGTAGGGTGGAAAAAATTAGTGAGATATACAGCTGGGGGCAGGACTGGTAAAGTCAGGCATAGTGCTGAAGACTGTAAAGGATTTGGAAGATTTGAATTGAATTTTACATGGATGAATAGTTTGCATAAAATCTAACTTTTAGTACTCAGTTTGTAAGTAATCAAGTTTGAATTTTATCCTTATGATTGTTATGCAATAAATTATACAAAGTATTATGTTAAAAATTGTTGCAGACAAAGTGTGGGTAATGGTGAACTTGTTCCCAAGCAGTCATAATTTACTCTTGTATACAGCTGTGCTTAACTTGTAAGTAAAAAATTTCTGCGGTTGTTTAGAAAATGTTTTAGGAAAAGAGATTTTGGGGCTGTGATGTTGTTTAGTGGTAGAGTGTGTTTAACATTTGTGGGGTCTGTGCTCAATCCCCAGCCCCCACCCAAAATAAAGATTTTGAAGAAATAAGAGGTCTTTACCTTTTTACCCTTTATTATTGTGTGAAGAATTTAAAAATTTCAATATTTTTGTGTTCAAATCCTGTCACGTGTGTGTGTGTATGTGTGTGTGTTTGTTACGTGTATGATTGTTTTAAATCATTAAAATTCCCAAATCCGTGGGAAGGATTTAGTATATATATAAAGGGTGAATGTAGTGATATCTTGTTTTCGTTTAAGAGAACAATACTAGTGGAAAGATGAGTCTAATTAAAAAAAAGTGGAATAAAATAATCATACTATGATCTAGCTCTCTTCTTCTGTCCTACTACCCTACTAGTATTATGTCTGGGGGGATATTGTGAGAATAATACTTTAAAATTTCTTTGACTCCCTTCTGTGTTTTATGATAAAAATGCATAAATTACATAATAACTAAAGTAAAAATTATGAGGCACACTTACTGCTGGTAACACAGGGTAGATGTTTTTATTTAGGATTTTTTTCCTCCCCCAAATGTGAATGAGACTCTAGTTGTGTTATTTAACTATTTTTAATTCAGGAGATATAAAAATGGCATTATTTTAGAAAATTAAAATTTAAGAAACTTAAAAATATCAAATTCTGTATAGAAACTTTTTCATTTCCAGTTTTATTGCAGCTATTACACTTTAAAAACAAGTGCCTGTGGCAACCCCAGAAAGATGTGAAGAAATGGTTCAATGCGATGTCAAAGATCTGTTTGAATTAGTTAATAATTGATAGACTTAAAGTTGAAATGACAGTCTACCCTACCCACCATGTGTTAAATGTGTTTTCTTTTTCATTTTGAAAAGACAAAGGCATTAACAGAGATGAATTTAAGGAGGTAAGTTTCAAGTATAATAGCAATGCATTTTATTTCTGAAGGGAAATGCTGCTAATTGAATTTTGAACAGGCCATTATTTGTGTCATTTAAAACTTCAGCATTGCAACCATGTTTGATTCCTTTTACTTTCTGTTACTTGGAATTTGATTTTTACTTTTTAGCATATTTTGGGGGTTAAGATATGATCATGAAGAAGTGGACAGAATTCTTTTAAATCAAAGTAGATGTATTTTATGATTTTTAAAGTGTGGTAAGCAGGAGTCTTTGAAGTCGATTTTAAGTATATTGTAGCCTACCAACCTCTAGATCTGTGCCATCCATCATGGTAGCCACTAGCCATTTGTGGCACTGTGGCACCCAGAGTGTGACTGCTCTGAGTTAGTTATGCTGTGAGAGTAAAATATACCCAGATTTTGAGTACTCAATTTGAAAAAAAAAAATCATTAATTTAAAAAATTTTTGTTTATATATTGAAATGACATTTCAATGATATTTTATAAAATACATTGTTAAAATTAATTTCGCTTTTAAATATGGCTACCTAGATTATTTTAAATTGTATAAGTGGCTTATATTATATTTCTGTTAGGCTGGTCTAGATGATGTAAAGTTCACCTTATATTTATAATTTTACTGACGTAGCATTATCTATTTTCCTAGGATGGCCGCCGTAAAATATCCAATATTAAAGAAATAAAAAGCTTACAAGTGAAATAGATATTTTCAAATCTCTGTTAAAAAATCATGTATTTTTAATCATAGGAAAGTCTTTAGATCTTCATTTGAACTCTATTCATTGTCTTTTCACTGAAGATCATTTAAATTTTTATCGGCTTTATAAAGTAATTTCCAAACGATCAGTTTCTAATCAGAATTTTGGGATGTGTTCACATTCTCTGAATTGTCATTTGAAAGAAACAAAACAGTATAAGAAATGTATTCTTCAGGGGCTGGAGCGGTGGCTCAGCAGTTACGATGCTTGCCTTGCATGTGCAAGTACACGGATTCAAACCCTAGCACCACGTACACAATAAAGTGTCCGAGCAACGAAAGTCCATGAAAAACTAAAAAATAAAATTGATTCTGTCTTTCTCTCTCTCTCTCTCTCTCTCTCTCTCTCACTGTCCCTCTCTCTTTAAAAAAAAAAAAAAATTGTGCCATGTGTACTATCAAAAAAAATTTTTTTTTAATTTATTTTTCAGAATTGGAGAGATCCAGGTCATTTAGATACTTATCTTTTGTGTTGTTTCTGAGTTGTTTCCTATGCTAATTCCTTTGTGTATTCTCTTAATTCTTCTTTTGTTATTTCTGTTGATCTCACACACAAATTTGTGTTTGATGTTGATAAGAAAGAGCATGACCCCTCTGTCAGAGCTATGCTCTGAATGTTTGTATCTCTTCAAAATTCATGCATTGAAATTTAATCCCAAATGTAATGTTATGGGGTGGGCCTTTGGGAAACTCTACCCTCATGAATGGGACTAATGCCTTGATGAGGTTTTATTTAGGGAACCCTTTTGGCTCTTCTGCCATGTGAGGACATACAGAATATATGTATTATAAGGAATGGGGCCTCATCAGCCAACATATCTGTTGGTGCCTTGAGCTCGGACTTCTCAACCTCCAGAACTGTGAGCAATGAATTTCTGTTGTTTATAAATTACCCGGCCTAAAGTATTGTACTATAGCAGTCCAAAATGGGCTGATAGGTCTGTTGTTACTCATTTGCCAATCTTTTGGCTTACAAATTGTTATCTTTCTCTTAGCATATTCATATCCTGTTTCTTTGGATTAACATTATAAGAAATGTTTCAAGCTCATGTTTGAAAAGTTGCCCCTCTATAATAAGGCTTTTGCTTCTAAATGCAAGTGTATTTAGCTTTCCAGTTCTTTTCTCATATATACTTTTTCTTCCTTGGTGCCTTATAAATTCTCTTTGGTATCGTGAAAATTACCAACTGGGATATTGACCAGTTGCTGTAGTGTCTTGCTGTGGTACACTTCAGAAAAATTATACTGAATACAATATCATGTTCAAAAAGTTTAATGTCAGCTGTTCACAAATAATTGCCAAATTTCTACTGTAATATCCACCTTTCTTCTAAACTTAGACTTATCTCTTTAATTGCTGTGGTTATTGTCTACATAGATATCCTCCAAGGATTTCAAACTACATATACCTAAAAGAGAACCCATTTTTTTTTGTCTTACATATTGAAGGGGAATAGTTGTTACATATTCATGCATACATGCATATTGAAAAAATAAGTTAAGGCCGATCCTAGACCAGATCTCCTCCCTTTGTCCACTCCCTGCTCTCATGTCTCCTCTGTAATACCCCCATGTTATAGATAGAAATAAGCATATACATGCATGTTAATTTTTGAAATTTCTGAGTTTGTCTACCTGCCTGTGTGTAGTTGGGTTTCTTATGGGAGTCAAGAGTTCCCAGTTGCATTAATAACTCCCCAATCCCTCCCTCCCTTTTCTGTTTCCCTCCCTTCTCCCCCACCTTCATAGTTATGATTCCCCCAGCTCATGTGAAATTTCAATTATGTTGAGTTTATTATTTAGACTATGTTGAGTTTATTATTTAGACTTGGCTAACTTTCATCCTGTCTTAGGTTTTACCCTAGCTTCCACATATGAGAGGAAACGTTCTGCCCTTAAGTCTCTGAGTTTGGAATATTTCACTCAGCATAATTTTTTCCATCTCCATGCATTTGGTTGCAAATGCCATGCTATTGTTCTTTCTAATAGTAGAGTTGAACTCCATTGTATATGTGTACCACAGTTTTTTAATCCACTCATCCAGCAAGGGGCATCTGGGTTGTTTCCATAGTTTAGTTATTGTAAATTGAGCTGCTATAAGCATTTATGCAGCTATATCTCTAGTATGCTGATTCTAGCTCTTTTGGGAAAATACCCACGAGTGGGATAACTGGGTCATAAGGTGGTGCCAACCCTACTTTTTTGAGGAGTCTCCACACTGCTTTCCAGAGTGGCTATACAGTTTGCAGTCCCACCAACAGTGTGTTAGTGTTCCTTTCTTCCCACAACTCCTCCAGCTTCTGTTATTGTTTGTATTCTTCATTTTTGTCACTCTGACTGGAGTGAGGTGGAATCTTAGTGACGTTTTGATTTGTATTTTCCTGATTGCCAGTGATGTAAAACCTTTTCTCAAACATTTGTTGGCTTTTTGCACTTCCTCTGTTCTCTCTTGAGAAGTTTCTTTTTAGTTCCCTAACCCATTTCAGTAAATGGATTGGATTATTTGTGGTTTTAGTGTTCAGTTTTTCGAGTTCTTTGTAAATTTTGGATACTAGTCCTGTGTTAGAGGTGTAGCAGGCAAGAATTTTCTCCCATTCTGTGGGTTCTCTCTTGACACTCTTGACTAATCCTTTAGCTGAACAGAAGCTTTTTAGTTTAATGACATCCCACTCATTTATTCTTGGCACTATGGGAGTCTTGTTAAGGAAGGAGGTGCCTAACTTATGTGGTGGAGTGTTGATCCTATTTTTTCTTCTAGTAATTGTATAGTTGCTGGTTTAATTTCAAATTCTTTGATCCGTTTCTATTTGATTTTTGTGCAGAGTGAGATAAGGATCTAATTTCAGTTGTGTGCATATGGCTATCAGGCACCATTTGTTGAACAGGCTTCCTTTTGTCCACATTATATTTTTGCCCCCTTTGTCAAATATCAGGTGGTTAAAGATTTCTGGGTTTGTTTTGGTATCTTTTAGTCTGTTCCACTGGTCTTCATGTCTGTTTTGATACCAATGCCATGCTGTTTTTGTTACTATAGCCATATAATATAATTTCAGGTCCAAGTATTGTGACTCCTCTTTCTTGCTTTTGGCTATTCTAGGTCTCTTGTTATTACAAATGAATTTGAGAATTGCTTTTTCTATATCTGTGAAGAATGTCATTAGTATCTTGATGGGGATTGCATGGAATCTATCCAGGGCTTTTTGCAGAATGGCCATTTTAATTATATTGGTTCTTCCTAATCAAGAACGTGGAATATTTTTCCATCTACTTGGGTCCTCTACAATTTCTTTTTTTAATGTTCGATAGTTTTCATCGTAGAGATCCTTTATATTTTTTGTTAAATTAATGCCCAAGTATTTTATTCTTTTTCAAGTTATTGTGAATGGGATGGATTTCCGTGGAATTGCTGCTGGAGTACAGGAAAGCTATTGATTTATGAGTTTTGATCTTGTAAACAGTCACTTTGTTAAATTCATTTATAAGCTCTGGAAATCTTCTGATTGAGCTTTTTGGGTGTGCTAGTTATACGATCATGTTATCGGCAAATAGGGATAGCTTGACATATTGAATAAGAGTGGTGGTGATGGACAGCCTTGTCTTGTTCCTGAATTTAATGGAAATGCTTTCAGTCTTTCTCCATTAAGTATAATGTTAACTATGGGTTTGTCATAAGTGGCTCTTACAAAATTAAAGTATGTTCCTTTGATCCCTGTCTTCTCCAGAGTTTTGAGCATAAATGGGTATTGAATTTTATCAGTGGCCTTTGCCATATCAGTTAAGATGATCATATGCTTTTTATCTTTAATTCTAAGTGATGAATTACATTTATTGATTTGCGTAGGTTGAAACAGCCTTGCATTTGATCATGATTGACTATTTTTTGATGTGTTTTTGGATGCAGTTTGCTAGGATTTTATTAAGGATTTTTGCATCTATGTTCATCAGGGAAAAATTGGGGTGTAGTTTTCTTGATGTGTCTTTGTTGGGTTTTGGTATCAGGGTTATATTTGTCTTATACAAAGTATTTGGGAGGGAGGAATCTATTTTTATTCTTCCTCATTTGTATTTTTCTACCATGTATTGTAGATTGAGAGCCTTTGATGTTTATCATGTGCATGCCTTCATACACAAATTATGCTTCTTTCTCATTTTTCTCATGACTTGCATTCTGACATTTTAAAATAGGTAGAACCTTGGTTGGAAGGTTTGGTTCTCCAAGGCAAAAATATAATGAAGCTCATCTCCCTTGAAGTAATATCTGAACTGCTCTTCATTTTGGAAAATTTCTTCATTCTCAACTTTGTCCCTGGACCTTCCTGTTAGGGAACTGTGATACTTTATTCCTACCAAGACTCCTAAGCTACTGGAAGCAACCAATTCTAGACATTCTCCATCTTTGATACTATTTGAGGTCTAACTGATGCTTGGCCTCAGCACCCTCACCTCAGCCAGCATACAGCTATAGGTGTTTAAAATGAATGCCTAGATCTAGAGCCACTTTAAGAGAAACTTGGAGTTCCTAGTTAAGAGAAACTTGAAGTGGCCCTATTAGGACACTGATGTGTTTGAAACACTTCTTAAAGCTACAAAATAGAACATAGAAAAATTAACAGGAATATATTCACCACTTACAAAAAATGATTTGATAAAGAATGTAAAGTACTATTTTTCTTTCATTACTTTGAAAGATGTATATGGGCTTTTTTATTACAAATAGCGTCACAAATGATCACATCTTCATATGCTTACAAGTATTATTTGTACTCAGTGTAAGGCTATTATTTTCACATATAAATTTTTTATAACTATAACAATGAAATTTTTAGTCTGTTCATCTAAGTACAGCCACCCCAAAGTTGCTCCTTCCCAGCATTAAGAGATATACCCACCTCTCTTATAGGCTATTCTAAAGCAGTTCAGAAGGCTGAGGCAGGAGGACTATAAGTTCAAGAACAGTCTCATTTTATTTGATTATCTCATTTTAGAAAGTGTTGGTCTAAGTCTCTTACTAAATTTTTGAAATGTGGCATTTGGCTTCTTAATTGTTGATGTAAGAGATGTTCAAATATTTAGGATACCTACATTTTGTCAGATACATGTATTGAGAATATGTTTTCTCAGTCTATGATTTGTCTTTTCATTTACTTAATGGAATCTTTTGAAGAGCAGTGATATTTGATTTTGTGAAGTTCAGTTATTCAGTCACTGTTTTTTTTTTTTTTTTTTTTTTTTTTTAAGAGAGAAGAAGGACAGTGAGAGAGAAAGAGAGAATCAATTTATTTAGTTTCTCATGTGGCCTTTGTTTCTCCAACACTTCGTTGTGTATGTGGTGCAGGGGTTTGAACCCAAGTCCTTGTGCATTCCAGGCAAGTGCCATAACCGCTGAGCCACTGCTTTAGCCCCTTTTGTTTTCTCTTAGGGGGTTTATAGTTTTAGTTTTTGTATTTAGGCCTATCATACATTTTGAATAATATTTGTATGTATGATATAAGTCAGGGATAACATCTTTCAATAATGTAATGTCTTTATTTAGAATATTTCATTTGTAAGAGTTTCTCACAACTTTGTGTAATTAGACATGCTATTTCAGTTTCTCTGAAGGTGAACTGCTTAACCTTTTGTAACCCACACATGAATTCACTTGGCCTTCCTACTTTTCCTAATAGCTACAACTCAGCAATATCTGAGACCTTTTACATACTCCAAAAGTCTTCTGATTAGGCATTTTTAAAATCTGTATGTCCAGTATACCTCAACGTAGTTTAACTTATTATCATTATTTCTTTTGAACTGCATGTCTAATGATGGTAATAATGCAGTTTAATTATTTGGTATATATAATCCAAGTGAAGCAAAGAATTTAGGTTCAGATAATTTTAGTAATGTTTGTTTTTCCACTCCATTTAGAAATCTTTAGAATCATTTGCTGGGTGCAGTGGCTCACACCTGTAATTCCAGTGACTCAAGAGGCTGAGATAGGAAGATTGTGAGTTCAAAACCACCCTCAGCAACTTAGTAAGGCCGTATGCAACTTAGTGAGAACCTGTCTCAGAATAAAATGTAGGAAAAACTAGGAATGTGGATCAGTGGTTAAGCGCCCCTTCTACCCCCTAAAAAGAAGGAATCATAAAGAAAATTACTTAGGTAGTCATACTACATTTTCTCTAAGAACAATTATTATGGACTTATTGGAATTATTTATATATATATATATTTAAAGCAAAATTGTTTTTTTCCAATAATTGGAAAAAAACACAGTAATTGGTATTTAATTTGGCTGTGTGATAATTTTTCATGTTTCTAGCAAGAGTTAGGGAATTTTATTTAAATTATCATTGTCATGAAACTATCCTAAAGTTTTCCTAAATAAGGAGATAATGTATTTTATATCATGGTGTTTTTTATTTTTTTAAAGAGAGAAGGACAGTGAGAGAGAGAGAGAGCGAGAGAGAGCGTAAACGAACGCATGACAGAGAATTAGTTTTTATTGAGTTTTTCACATGGCCTTCACTGCTCTGACATTTAGTGTACATGGGTGCTAGGGTTTGAACCCGTGTACTTGTACATGCTAGTCAAGCGCCATAACCGCTGAGCAACTCCACCGTGATGTTTTGTAATATGACATAACTTAAAATTGGAAGCTTTTTTAAACTTTTTAAACTGGAATTATGATTTTCAGTTTAATAATTAATGTACTTCATTTGTTGTTGTTGTTGTTGTTTGTTTTATGAGGTGTTGGGGATCCAACCCTGGGTCTCATGCATGCTGGGCAAATATTCCTACCACTGAGTCATAGCCTCATTTCACTACTTAATATACTTTGTACTGAGCTAAATGATTTGAGGGATATAAACACATGTAGGTAGGTCCTCAAAGGGTAGTTCTATAATATACAGAATAGGATTTGACTCATGTTTCTTTTCTGTCTCAGTTTTTGTATTTTATAGTATTGCAAGCAACTTTTGTACCTTAAGCAGATGACTTTTTTTTTTTATGTAGCTTCATTTTTATTTTTTTCTTTTTTTTTTCCAAATTTATAAGAAGTATAAAGTTATACAGGATACAGATGAGGGGGAAACATTATCCAAAGAGTAGCAATCAATGTATATAAACTTTGTTATCCAGGGGTAATGCCAAAGCATAGATAAACCACCATGGGTTTCACCTGTTGCAGTTTCCCCCAGAAGAACTCTTGTGTTAAATGGGTAGCTCGTGGAGGAATGACATCAGCTTCTGGGATGGTTTCCCCATCTTCCCAATCACCAGACTCCTATGAGTTCTTCATATACCCTCCCCCCCTCTGCATCCCCTTCCCTACACCTCCAAGTATCCTAGGGAGCTTTCCCCCTGTTGCACTGAAAGTCATTCAATTTGAGGTTTTGTTAGGTCAACCGTCTGTCCTACTGCTTCAACATAAATTCTAGTATCAACAGATGAGAGAAACCATTCAGCCCTTGAGTCTCTGAGCTTGGGAGACTTCACTAAGCATAATTCTGTCCATCTCCATCCATTTGATTTCGAAAGCTGTAATATCGTCCTCTCTGATGGCCGAGTAGTATTCCATAGTATATATGAACCAAAGCTTTTGTATCCACTCGTCAAGTGAGGGGCATCTGGGTTGGTTCCATAATCTAGCTATAGTAAATTGAGCAAGCAGATGACTTTTTGAAGGAAGTACTTACTAGAAGTAAGTAATAGGTAGCCATGTTAAATAAACAAATAGATATTTTAAGACCCCTATCATTTGAATGATTTATGATTTATATCTTTTTAGTGATAGAACCACATTTTTTCTAACCCTCCTTTTTAGCCTGTGTGTATGTGAAAGGAAGAGTTCAATGTTGTGATGAGTCATAGAATGAATCTTTGAAATCACTGTAACCTTTTTTTTTTTTTTTTTTTAAGAGAAGAGGCCTAAAACAGGATTACACACTCAAAAGACAACAAGGATCTTAAGACCAAAGAACCCAGTTTCACAGTGGAAGCCTAGTGATAAATAGCAACTGTTAGTTGACCTGAGGTTTGGGAAGAGAGTAGGGATTGTGGAGATTGAGTAAAATTCCTCTCTTACCTTTAAAGAAGTTCCTTACTTAGTGTGCAGGAA
>PVKS010016079.1:0-44651 GCA_004027875.1 Aplodontia rufa
AGCCACATGAAAAACTAAATAAAGTTGATTCTGTCTTTCTCACTCTCTCTCACTGTCCCTCTCTCTTTAATAAAAGAGAAATAAAATAAAAGGAGTTGACAATGAGTGAGAGGTGCTTGAATTGATGCAAGCATCCATATATCTCCAAATAGTGGCATTCACACTTTCTACAAGCTATACATATTAGTTAGAATAGGCTGGGTTATGCTGCAGTGACAAAACGGCCCCTAAACTCCAGGAGCTTCAAACAACAAAAGATTAATTCTGTCTGTTGCTGAATTTCCAATTAGAGTTGTCTGAATGCTATTCTTTGTCATTTTTATTATTGACACCCTGGGACCCTGACTGTTGGAGTGACCACTGCCTAAAACATTACCAGCAACCTCAGCAAAATAAAAAAAAAATTAAAAAAGGAATGGGAGTGTGGGCAACTAAATGCTCCAAACTGAATGAAGTCCAAGCTCATTGGCCAGAATTAGTCACATGGCTTCTCCTGACCATTAGCCAGTCAGGAAGTAAAACTCTGTCCAATGCCTGAAAGTAAGGAAAACCAGAATATTTGATGGGCAGCACTAATGACTTATGACAAAGCACTATGCAGCCTTTTAATTCAAATAAAATATGATGTAGGATCTGCAATTTCAGATTTGTCAACCAGAGCGTCTCTGATTAAAGCTGGGGGCAGATGGAGGAAGATGGAATTCAACCTCTCCCTCCTCCACCCAGTCCCCTTCTCAGTGACCCCCAACATTTCCCTGGAAACCTAGGATTCCTGGAGACAGTGTGACAACCAGAGCTCCAAGGCATGCGCTGCACTGTGTGCCTTATTTAAGTGCTGTTCTCTATTTATTGATGATTAATTATCTTAATAAATGATTTTATTTTAATGGGAAAGGTATAATTAAATAGAAAAGCAGTGCTCTGTGGCAAGCCTCATTGCTTGAACAGGGCAGTTGTAAACAAAGCAGGGTTTTTGTTGTGTATTATAAATGCAGACAAAATGTTTATGAGAAAATAAACATCTTTAAAAATAGCCTCTGGCCCTTACACCCAGCCTAATCAAATGAAGCATACCCAAAATCAGATTTAAAAAGTGTTGATCCCAAAAGGGGAAATCCTAGGGAATGATATTGGCCAAATTATATTGTTATATTATGTGCATTTATGAATATGTAATAGCAAATCTCATTAGGTACAACTCTAATGCATCAATAAAAATATAAAATAAAATTTTAAAAAAATAAAAAATGTGGATCCCTAGCAGTGCTTAAGAAAAAAAAAAGGTGTATTCATGTTAGGGCACGCACTAAGCTGGAGTAGGCAAGTTCACAGAGACAGAAAGAAGAAGGGTGATTGCCAGAGGTAGGAGAAAAAGAATGGGAAGTCAGTATTTAAATGGGTGCACAGTTTCCCTTTTGCAAGGTGAAGACGTTCTGGAGCTTCATTACCCAACAACGTGAACTGCACTTTAGATTACTCAGCTGTGCAATTAAAAATGATTGACGCATTTTATGCTATGTGTATCTTACCAACTTAAAAAAAAAATAACTAAAAATGTACCGATAGTTCCAAACTCCTTACAAAGAGCAAGGTTAATTGTTTTGTTATACCTGTTCACTAGCTAATAATTACAACACTTTTCTACATTTCTAACCAAAATTGAAACAGAACCTCTTCATCTTAACGTACGGAGATATATGCTACAAGTCCAGCCTTTATATGCTAGAATCTTCACATTCCATTTTAAATCAAAACAGTTTTGCTGTTCCCATTTTGTCTTGTAGAGAGGTTCCTTGCCCCACTATTGACCTGGTCAAGACTGCAGGGGGCTTGCACCCAGGGTGTTTGGAGAATCTGTGCTTGGTGAGCTTTTCTGGCCCTAGCCAGGAGGAGAAGCTGCCATTTTAGCAGTTCTGCCTGATGGTGCCCGGGCACCTCAGGGGTTTGCTGCACTCTGGAAGCTGGCATGCTCTGGAAGTCCTTACCTGAAAATACAAGTAGGCCATGGAACAGGTACGCTGTGATGGTTGCGGGGGGCTCTCCAGAAAGTCCAGAGCAGAACAGAGGTCATTGCCATGGGTGGGCACCTGCAATGGGAGACACCCAAGAGCTTTGAGGTCAGCGGGACCAACCGTGTGATCTCAGGCAGGTTGCTTGACCTGAAGCTTCAGTGTTTCCAGCCAACAAAATAGGAATTAACTGCAATCAAGGCTACATAAGAATTAACTTGGGCTGGAGTGGTGACTCAGCGGTTATGGCGTTTGGCCAGCATGCGTGAGTACGCAAGTTCAAACCCCAGCACCAGGTACACAATGATGTCTTGGAGCCACGAAAGTCACATGAAAAATTAAACTTAAAAAAAATTGGTTTTCTCTTTTTCTCTCTCTCTCTCTCACTGTCCTTCTCTCTTTAAAAAAAAAAAAAGAACTTGCTTAATTCCTAAAATATGTATTGAGTAGCTTATCATGTGTCAGGCTCTGGGAATATACTAGTTAAAAAAAAAGACAAAAATTTCTATTTAATGGAGTTTAGATTCTTAATGAGGGAAAACTGTCTATTAAATAAATAGATCAGTAAAATACAATAAAGCATAAGACATGTTAATTGGGCTCAGGAGATAAAGTCTGTGTGTGTGTGTGTGTGTGTGTGTGTGTGTGTACACACACTCGTACAGAGAGACACAGTGCAAAGGCCCTGGGGCCAGCGTGGATGGATCAGAGCAAGGAAGGAGCCCATGGTGGGAGATGGGGTCAGAGCACTGTCATCTGGTGTATCTGATTATTTAGGGTGTTGACAGCCATTGTGAAGATTTTGATTTTTCACTCTGGAAGGCAGTGAGGCCTGGGGGAAGAACATGGCCTAACTCCCAGTTTCACAGAATCTTTGTGGCCTCTCTGTTGAAAGTAGAGGAAAAGAGCAAGGGCAGAAGAAAGGAGGGAGACCTGTCAGGGAGCCTCTGTGATGGTCCAGGTGACAGAGAATGGCCCCCTGGAGCAAGCTGGTGGCTGCAGCGGCTGTGAGATTCATCCTCGTCAATACCTGCCAAGCCCTTGCCACTGTATCTGGCACAGAGTGAGAGCCCAGGAAACGGCAATGGTTGGTGATATTATTAACAAAGTATGTGAGGAAAAGGTGTGAAGTTAGAGACGAAAGGACGATACAACATTTGGCATGCCCGGCATTATCTGAGCAAGGGAAGCAGAGCCAGGAACCTGGGATAATGACAGCGTGGGCATCAGGGCTAATCACAGAGGCACTATTTTGGGACTGGGAAAGATTGTTCTAAGCTTCAAAGGCCCCATGCAGGTGCTACAGTGAGGGCTCTGTCCCAGTGCCAGGGCCTCCAGAGGAGCAGAGAATGAAGAAAAGTCAAGGTCAGCTGGGGGACTCTGGATTTGGGGACACCAGAAAGATAGCAGTGAGGGCATTTTATTTGTATATTTTTATGTAGCCAACTATATAAAGTGCATACCTCCTGGGGAACTTAGAAACCATGTAAGCACCAAATACCATATTTGGACACTTTTGAATTCCTCAAAATCCATTTCCGAAGGGAAGAATATAAAGCAAGTTTGGCCTTTGAAGAACTGAATGGTCTTTCTGTTTGGTGTGGATTCTAGGACTTCTTGGCCTGGACCATGCTCGAAGGTGAATTCTATTTGAGAAAATAAATGCTTTAAGGATAATATTTCCTGGAGGTTTTTAAGATCACCCGCCCTTCCCCGGTTACTGAGTTACACCAGTAAATATCCACACACATTTGGAGTGCAGGATGGTTGCCAACAGCTCCCAGGGCTCCTTGCTGCCTGTTGCAACTGGCTTCCCGTAATTGCAGGTGAGGCTTGGCCTGCAAACTGTGCAGGCATAAAGAAAAGCCAGGCTGGTGTGGGCCAGCCCTGAGATCCCCACAGCACAGTCCCTCCTCCAAAAAGAAAACTTAGATTTGAGTTGTAAGTAATGATTGATGTGCAACAACACCTTGGCTTTGCTTTAATTCCCATGTAGGTGAAAGACGGCTCCAGAACAGGTGTGGTGGTCAGATCTTCCTGCAGTGGTGCAAATGCTCCGTCCGACCTGTCCAATACGGTAGCCACTAGTGACATGCAGCTCTTCAGCATTTGCAACGGGGGGATGCAACTGATGGACTGAGTTCGAAAATGTTGTTTTCATAATTTACCGTGTTGCATGTTGACCACATTGGAGAGCACAGTTCTGGAAGATTCGTTAACTCTATTTCCCTTCCTCTCAACTCAGTCAAGAACGTAAATGTCTCTGGGCTCAGGTGTCCTAGTTTTAGTAATTTAGGGAGCCTGCAAGGGGCAAGGTCCACTGAGGGCTGGAACACCCAGCCCTGGAGAGCCAGGTGCAGTGACCAGCCTCCCATAGGACCAGGTATGACCTGATGTCTCTCTGTGTCTGCATTCCTGCACAGCTTTCCCAGCAAGGAATCATGAGACTCAAACTACTCTAAAAGCATAATACTTTTTCAAATGGGATTGTTTTATTATCTTTTCTAGGGCCTCAGGAATCTTGAACAAATGGAAACTGTTTAATGGTAAAACAATCTAGAATATGTTTTTTTTTTTTTGGTTTGTAAACCCATCCTCTAGCAAGAAGTAAAGCAAAGAAACTTTTGACCATGTACCCTATATTTCAGTGGGAAACCTCAAGCGCACATAGCACCTAGCTCTGAAAAAAGCAAACACCACAGCCAATCAATGTTCCTTTTCCACCAGGTGGAGTGTTCTGCTGTTGTTTACCCAACTCACCTTTGCAATTAAAATCACAGGAACTGAGGGGGGACATCACCTCTCAATAGGAAGATAAATGATAAATATAAGAATTGATGTTAAAGTGTCCAATTGTTATCATTACTCCAAAGTGGCTGATAGAGACACGAAGCAGAATAAATACAAAACTTCAGATTTTGTAAACAAGACTGGGAACTGAAACAGGAAATATATGTGTTAAAGCACATGCTATATAATGGACAATGGTACATTGGTATGTCACTTCCTATTTGATCCTGTAACAACCCTATGATGTAGCCATCACGATTTCAAGAGAGGCTAAGAAACAAGCCCAAGGTTACATAAATGATAAATGATAGAGCTGGAATTCCAACCCAGAGCGGAGGCCCTTTACACTCCAGGACAAAAGATGGCTTGGAATAACATTAAGAAGTTTTTATTTTTCAAGTTAAGATTTGTATCTCACCTACTTCCAAAAGACTTGAGGCAACTTAAAGATTAAAACACAGTGCAGGAGAAGGCACTTAAGGATAACACTTTTGCTGATGAAAGCAGAAGAAATAAATAGTTTGACACCTGAATGGAGCAGATTCTCACACCAGGGCATTTAATTTGGTTCTAACTTTTCTGATGCTAAGCCAAGAAAAGAAAAGCATTAAAAAAAAGAAGCTTGTTGGCTTGCATAGAATTTTGTTTTCTGACAATTTAAAGCATACACATTCATCTAGAGAGACAAAACATTTTCCTGGAATTAAACTTAGGTAGCAATTCATCCCATGGGTCCTTGGCTAAAGAACAGAGTGACACAGTGAACATTATTCTCTTCATTTATAAAACAAGGGGACTGTATTAAAGTCACCTTCCATGAGTGCCATGAGTGCATGAGATACTGCTAACAGAAGTGCCACAAAAGAGTCAGAAACACCGCTCAACAGAGCACTTCTTTTATTGCCCCTCTATAAAGACAGAAGATATAATATACTAAAGCATAGCTTGGAGGAGAGATTTCTATAAGGTTCTGAGAGAATATGAGATGGGACTTTGCTTTATGGGGTCTGGCAATGCAGCAAAGCCTTAGAGAATATCAATGATGAAGGCCTTTGGACCTCACAGAGTACACATGGCGGCTGTTGGGACCATTGGGTGGGTAACACCAATGAGACCTTCTTCTTTGGGCAGTAGACCATTGTGTGCAGGTTCGATACATGAATATGTATATATATATTCTTTTTCTTTTTTTTAAGAAAGAGGGACAGTGAGTGAGAGGGAAAGACAGAAACAATTTTTATTTAGTTTTTCATGTGACTTTCGTTGCTCCGACACTTTGTTGTATACATGGTGCTGGGGTTCAAACCTGCATACTCCCACATGCCAGCCAAGTGTTGTAACTGCTGAGCCACGGCTCCAGCCCCTACATGAATGTATATTAAACATTTAGAGTCATTTATTGAAAATAATTGAACAAGATTCTATTTCAAAGCTGTTGTACTCCAGAGAACAGTAGGGGTGGTTTCTGCTTCTAGGAAGATTATGATTTACTACAGGCGTCCTTGACCTTGGATCTATGGGCATTTGGGCCTGGCTACCTCTGCTGGGGAAGAGCTGTTCATTGTAGGGTTTTAGTAGCCATATCCCTGACCTCTTCCCACAGATGCCAATGGGATCACCATCGCAGTGGCACCAAAAGTGTCCCATCCTGGTTGAGAATCATTGATCTGTTATGGAAGAGAAAGAGGGGAAATATGCAAAGCAGAAAAATCTAGTGATTCTAGTGCCGTGATGTAAATTGTTACAATGATCCAAAGGCAGGAAATCGCTTTTCTCCATGAGAAAAGCAGTAAAGAAAATCAGAGATTAAAGGAAGCAGGGGAGATAGTTAAGCTGCGCCTTTTTCAGACCTGGTTAAGTGTTTGCACAGTATGTATATATATAAGGGAGAAACCAGGGTCTGCCTGGAATTTTAAGGGCAGAGAGAAGAGGGCTTTAAATCGCAGGCAACAGATTTCAGGCCTGATTCAGTAATTCAGGGGAAACTGCGAAAGTTTTAAGTAGAGAACCTGCCCAAAGAAAATAGCAGATGGGGGCTGGAGAGGTGGCCCAGTGGTTACGGTGCTTGCCTGGCATGCGTGAGTAACACAGGTTCAAACCCCAGCACCACGTATATAACGAAGTCTTCCCCCTCTCTCTCTCTTCACTGTCCCTCTCGAAAAAAAGAAAGAGAAAGAAAGAAAGAAAGAAAGAAAGAAAGAAAGAAAGAAAGAAAGAAAGAAAGAAAGAAAGAAAGAAAACAGCATATGACGGGGCAGAGACTGTTTGCCATGGTCCCATGGTCTCATTGCTATGTCTCCCCCAAATTCATGTGTTGAAACTCAGCCCCCAGTGTAATAATATTAGGAGGTGTTAGGAGATGAGGATGGGGCTTTTATGAAAAACATTCATGTCCTTTCCATCATGTAAGGACACAGAGAGAGAGGTGCCTTCTGTGAAGAAAAGGACCCTCATTGGACGCAGAATCTGCTGGTGTCTTGATCTGGGGCTTCCCAGTCTCCAGAACCATAGGCAATAAAACCTCTGTTGTTTCTAAGCCACTCAGTTTCATGTATTTTGTTATAGCAGCCTGAATGGACTAGGGCACTGATAAAAGGGGCAGAGATGAAAATGGGGTGAGGAGGAGAACACCACAGTGTAGATGGGAGAATGGAGAGTGGAAAAATTCACAGAATTCAGGCAATGTTACAATTTATGGAAATGTAAGGGCAAAGGAGCACCCGAGCTGCCTGCAGGAATCACACACACACACACACACACACACGCACACGCGCTTCCAGAGACTCACAAGGCCCCACATTGCTGCCCTTCGAAGTGGAGGTTTTCCCATGAGATCTCTAAGAGAAGAATGAAGAGTCGCCTCCAGAGACAAAGAGACACTGTTTCCTGCCTTGCATTTGAGATAAGTCCCCCATGACCGTCCTCAGAGCTGCACTGAGAACTCAGCCGTTTCCACGTCTGCAGCCCTGTCTTTGTTCCCGCTGCTGCTGACCAGATCGCCCCAGTCCCCGCTCTTCCCAAGACATCTCTTGTGTGCCGAGGTCTGTTTTGCAGGGAGAGCACGGAGAGCCCCTTTCCCCCAGCAAGACTGCAGGCTTAGTACTGAAGGCATTTTATAGTCTCGCTGCTCCTTCCAGTCCACTGCTCTGTTGGGGCTGAATAAATATTGACTAGCCTATAAAACATAACGCCTTTTATTTATATGCCCTCCTGCTCTGAAGGCTGCAGTGGAGCCAGCCTCAGACATCGCAGTGTGTGCACGAAGGACTAGGGGACAGCATTACAGAGCAATCAATGGCCACAGCTGGTGGGGTGGGGCCTGCCTTTCCAGGGAAGCAGCGAGCACCAGGGCTGCCTGGTGATAATCATGGTGGTTGCCACTGTACTAGTCAGAAATGGTTATTTTGCATCTGATGGAAATGCTTTGGTTGCAAACAACAGAGACCAACGCTGAGGAAAGAGGGTCACGAAGAATCTAAATCTTTGTTTTGCTGGCCTTAGCTATTTGTTGACTTTCCATCCTTAGAACTGTCCCCTCATGGTCCCAACATGGTTGTTGGAGCGCCAACCTAGAAGTAAGGGCTGGGGTAGCAACTTCCTCCTGACTGAAGGGAAGCCCTTGTAGATTTGTCTTTGTGTCTTTCCATATCACTGGCCATAACTGAGTCGCATGCCCAATTCTTGGCAAAGAGGGATGAGAGAGAGACCAATCATTATTTATCCCTTGCTCTTGGGGGACAGTTCTACCTTACCCAAGACTGATAAATCTCTGCTTGATCCAAGCTCCAGGTCCCATCTGTAAGAAAGAAGTGGGGCAATAATTATAGGATAGGAACTGAATTAAATCTCCCACTATGACCTCGGCAGGGTTATGGGCAGGCAAGCGTACTATTGCAGATTGATATTATTTTTGACCAATAGGTGACCCTCACTGGACACTGATCACTGGACCCTGTTTTCCTTCTCCCCTGTGAAAGAGGGTAAGTCTTTATAGGGGGCTCTGTGATCAGAGGAAAACTGCTTTCCCACTGATCTGCAGCCAGTGAGACATCGTCAGGCAAACCAAGACTGGGGGATCATGGGGACATGACAGGAGCCCTGGCTCTGCCATTTCCTCACCTGTGTGAACACAGGTCCCAGCAGCAGACAGGTAAATAAAGACTTGATATCAACTAGGAATAAGGCATTGCTAGAGAGATGATTGAAGGGAAGGCAAGAGAAGGGAGCAGAGGGGAGAGGAGGGGAGGAGAAGATGCAAAGATAGCATGAAGGTAGTAACTGTAGATAGCAGCTGCCAACTGAGGCCCGTGGGGAACAGAGAAGTTGGAAAGAAGAACATTCAAAGCTTGGAGGATAGGAAGGCACCATGGAGCCCAGCTCAGACCTCTGAGGACAGGATTCTCTCTGCTGATCTCAGAAGAGCCCACTGTGACTGTTTCTCTGAGTGTTGAAAAAACCACAAAATGGACCCAGCCTCTGCTCCAGGATTAGATAGCAGCTGCCAGGCAGAAGCATCAAGGAGGAGAGATGGTCAGAGAGCGGAAGCATTGAGGAACCCCTCAGAAAGCCCGCAGGAGGGAACAAATTCCTCCCTTCTCCAGCCCCACTGCCTCCTTCTAGAACCCCCTAGAGATTCTAACCTCTCAGGGAGCTGCTAGCAACGGCTAAATAGATTGGTTATAGTGCCTCAGGCCTAGCACCACAAAATGGTGGGTTCAAAGGATGGGTTCACCATAGGCAAGTATTTTACATATTGCAATTAAAATGCTCTAAATTTTAGTTGCAGCAGCTGTAAGATGGGGGAAATAGGACCTATCAGAAGATTCGTAGATACAAGCTACCAAAAAAAATGTTGGGTTTGCTTGCGTAGCCCTATTATTCTAGATCCTAACACAATGCCTGACCCATTGTGGGCGTTAACAAATGGAGATTACAAGTAATATCCATTAATTTTTAATTTTAAAAAAGTGTGGAGGACTTGCCTAAGATTACTAAGTCACCCACTAAATAAACGCTGGGACCAAGAGTGGAGCCCAGGGGCCTGCTTTGTGCCCTGATGAGCACATTATGTGCCTGTAAATGGTTTTATTCTTGAGAATAGTGAGGTGACTGTTATAAAAACCATTTAGCCATGGCAGACACGAGGCATTTTCTGATTTTCTGTGAGGATATTTGCCCATCAATTGCGATTACCGGTGTCCCGGCATCTTCTGATACTTAGGCCAATGATGTGTGTCCCAGGGGTCTTCTGAGGTATGTCCCCCAGGGTGGGTTGTGAGGCCTCGTGGTGCTAAGGATGGGATTCATCTCCTCTGACAGGCTCCTGGGATCGGATGCTGTCCATCTGGTTCAGCCCCCTCTTGCCTCTTCGGCCTTCATAGCTGCTCCTGCCTTCCTGGCCTCAGCGGACATCATGCTTAGGAGGCTGAGAGCAGTGTCCTCTGGCAGTGTGTAGTGAGCCATCCAGGGACCGCTGTGCGTGCATCCAGAACATCGCCAGGCTGTTGGGCATGTAGGGGGTTGACTATGGGAGCCTTCCCTTTTTTGCTTCATGACAGAATGACATAGGGAGTAAATTGCTGGATCATCCAGGAGCTGCTTCCTGGGACAGAGCAGTGGCTTTTGTCCTGGATGCTTTATGCAGGAAGAGAAATCTGAGCTGCAGCTACTCTCACAGCGAGCTCTGGCTGCACCCCACTGGGAGCAAGGCTTGGATGGAGCTACCTCTCCTCCTGGGGCAGGAGAAAGCACAGCTCATCCTCCCTGTTCAGGTGAGGGGTGGCTCACCTGGCAGGAGTCTGCTGGCATTCCCAGCCATGTCCTCCTCCTGGATCTAGGACAAAGATTTCCTGGCATCACCAGATTCCATCCACCTTGTTCCTGCTCAGGTGAGAAGTCAGAATATCGAGTTCATACGTAGCCCTGTGTGCCTTACCTGTCCAAATGCATGCTAACACAGAGAAAACCCATCGGATGTGGCGGCACCTGGGAAAGAGACTAGAAGAGAAATAATAGGTCATGAGGGTGTGCATGAAGCCATCTCTGTCACCTGCTTTGGCCTGGAAGTGTTCATTTCGACCTCATTCAGATGGCACTGTGAACATTCCGGGGAATTTCACTATAAAGTTTCAGCCATTGGCTACCCAACGCTCTACTGGACTAGAACAAGCCCCAGGGAGATCCCAAGCAGTCTACCTTCCATGTGCTGCGATAAGAAAGGACCACCCTGGCTTGGGGTTCCAGAGTCTGAGATCATCTTCCTTACCTCGAACCTCATGGGGTGCAGGATCCTCTAGAGCCTTCTCAGACTCTCAGGCTTTGTCACTGGCTTCGGAGAAATGGGCCAATTCTCTTCTCCTTCCCATTCTCATGGCTTCTTTTCCCAGAGCAGAGTTTCAGGCTCACTGTCCCAACTGAACAGCCTCGAAACCCTGCAAGGTCCCACACTGACTCAAGGAGATGCAGTGCATGGCTTGTGGGAGAGGGAGACTGCCTGTGAATCGGGCTTTCCTGCTTCCTAAACCGGCTTAGCTGAGAAGCACCGGGTCCTTCTCAGGGGTGGCTGGGGGTGGGTGAGGACAAAGGGAAGAGGCCCACCCCCACCACACACGCAATGTCAGGATTGCAGGTTCATTTTATTCGATGCACTGGGGTTATAGCATTCATTCGTCCAGTATTTATTGGGCTCCGCTGTATGCCTGCCATCTGGGGTAGGATGCAGATGAGTAAGTTGGACACATCTGTTTTCTCAGGGACAGTAACTCTTAGTTGGGTATAAAACACTCAATTTTGGGTAGTGACCCGTGGTTTAGGC
The DNA here is from genome assembly GCA_004027875.1 of Aplodontia rufa. Classification (NCBI taxonomy): domain Eukaryota; kingdom Metazoa; phylum Chordata; class Mammalia; order Rodentia; family Aplodontiidae; genus Aplodontia; species Aplodontia rufa. Next base: position 11,614 of record PVKS010016079.1, read on the forward strand.
TTTGCAGGAAGTAGATCCTGAGATGCGGGGAGCATTCTCAGGAATAGTGCGTGTGAAGGGTGAGGACACAGGATGGGCGCAGGGAGAAGGTGAGCTGTGATATGCTTGCCTCATAAGCCTCAGCCAGGCTCTTGGGGAGCTCTGGAACTGGAGACGAAAGTGGAGTTTGTCCCAGTTGAAACCACAGGATCAGATATTGGTACTCTCACTTGACTAGCCATTGGATAGGACTGCCTCCGGGAAGGGACACAGACCCTGGTGAAACAGCACCCTCCGGCAAAGGCCAGTGCCCGGACGGATGGTGTCTCAGGTGTAATTTGCTGGCCACCAACTCCCAAGCAGGGCAGGCAACGTGTGCTCTCAGCCCTGGAGGGCGCAGCACCCACTCCAGCAAGTAGCAGGTGAAAGTTGGGGCAGTGGGACACTGACCAGCTGAACAGTCGGAGTGAGATGGGCTGTTTGGCCTCTCTGGTGCGGCTGCTGTGAGGAGGTGGCCCATCAAAGTCAAGGGCAACCACAGCTCTGAACAGAAACAATAGCAAATGCAAATCCGAGAGCAAACTTGGCCTATTTAGAGAACAACAGTAAGTCCAGGGTGTCTGGGGCCACACGAGTGACAGGGGAGCTGATGGCAGTTCTGCTGTTGAGGTACCAGGAAACCACCTGGCGGAGAGCCAGGTAGACAGTGGAGGGAATTTGAACACTGTGAGAGGAAACATTTGCAGAGCTCCACACGGGGACGGTCATGATCTGATCCACGTTTGAAACGCACTGTCTCATTGCGTAGAGAACGAGCATTTGGGCAGGAAGGAAGGCAGGAAGACCTTTTACAGGGCTGCTGCAGAAACCCAGGCAAGTGGGGCTGGGGGCTGGGGACAAGGTTGCAGGTGTGTGGGCCCCAGCATGGGAGAGGTGGTCTTCGAAATGGATGTCATGGTGGAGGCAGGAGCTAGAGCAGAAGCAGGGACCTGAGAACGGAACAATGTCAGGTGTCGGGACTGAGAGACAAGGGAATATCAGGGAGGAGCAGGTAGAGAGGAGGGCAGGGAATCAAAGGTGCTGTTTGGGCATCGTGTGTTTGAGGCACCCATTAGATACCCAGGTAGGGGTGGCCGACAGAGGGTGTGCAGATCAGAACTTTGTGGTCTTTGGTGAGATTGTTTGAAAATAATAATTGTGCTCCTAAAATGAAGCATGCAAAGAAAGAAAGGAGCAAGGAGAAGAGAATGGAGAGGAGAGGAGAGAAAGTGGGGGTAGGGGAGAAACAGCCTGAGAGATCACGGTATTCTGCAGATTGTGCCTGAACTGGAATTTTCACATGCTCTGGGCTTTCAGCCAGAGACCCTGCAGAAAAATCCTGAAAGACCCGTTGGACCACTAAGACCATCTTCAAAAGAAGGCCTGCCCGGCTGCTGCCACTAAGTATTTCCATGGGGGCAAGTTTAGGACTCTGTTTTCTTTCTTTCTTGTTTTTTTTTTTTTTTTTAATTGAGGCTGGTTTCTGTGTCAGCAAGCCAAGAGTGGATTTCTCTCATCAGGGTGAATTCACATTGATCAATAGGAGCATGTTCCTGAGAGAGTGATGAAGCAGAAACTCTGTTTACCTTGAAAAAAAAAACAAAAACAAAACGCAGTCATCTTCCAATCAGGTAAGCCAGCCATGGTCATTTGCCCCCATAGTTAGAAACACATAGAAAACTACTTCCAAACCCAAGGACTGCTTGGTAAGCAGGAATCAGGAAAGGGAATGAACTGAATGATTCAAACATGGCATGTTATTACAGTATTAAAAGACTTCTCGACTCGTTGACACATAGCCTCTGTCCTGAACCTTGTATACGCTCTTACAGTCGGTCCTTCCCATGCCAGGAACCCACATACCTCCCAGTCATGAGACAGTAAAGGTTGGGTAGAGCAGGGATCCTAGGTCCATGTTCCAGTTGTAGCTGAAGACCTTCATGCTTGGTTGGTGACTCCCATCCCTGTTGAGAGGCAGCTGGTCATGATACCCTGTGCCCCTCCTCTCTCCACAATGCAGGTGCAACCAACAGAGGGACAAGAGCACCCCTCGCCCAGCCTTGTCTTGGCCAGAACTGTGATAGGTCCCAGTCATCAGCCTCAGTCTCTTTTTTTATGCGTCTGTGACGCTCTGTTCCATTTTGACAGGTCATTCTCCCCCTAGGGATGTTCATGCCGTCAATCTAGACAGTTCTGGTCTAAAATCCATCCTGTCCATTTCCAGAGACTTTGAATATATCTTCTTTGATCTGGTGCTGGCAGGTTTTATAATTTTTCTCTCCAAGGGAAATTATATTTCCCATTTCCAATTTCAGCAGGAGGGGGGTTCACATAGTCAACCCCCATAGAATGTCTAAACAGAGAAGTTTAATTCCCATGGATTCCACTGGAGCTAGTGCTGAAATAGACTTAATAATCATTTACTTCAGCCCTCTTGTTTTATAGACAAGGTAACTGAGGACCAGAGGAAGAATGGCAGGTTGAATTATTATTTATAATGAATATAATATTTACAACCAGTGCAAATCACAAAGAAGACATTAATAAACTGATCTATACCAGAAAGCTGTTCCCTGTGGTTTTTTATAGCACATAAGCTTGGTGACCTTCCTGAGCAGACAGAGACCAGCACTTCACTGTGGGGAATACCGAGGAGCAAACACAGGCAGTAAAAAATCTATGAGTGCAGATCTCACCACCACCTGACAAAGAAAGGAGAGAACTCAAGAAAGAGGTGAGAGAGTTTGGGTAAATGTTTAATGAAAACAGAGAAACAGATGGTGCGATCTAGCCCCCTCTTCTCCAAGTAAGGAACTGTCATGTGTCTGCCCTTGTTTTGTCCTCTTGACATTTGTTTCCTCTTTTGACAGTTGCCCATTTTCTCTGAAGGGAACACTCCCTTTGTCTCTGGGTGACCTTGGAAAGATGTGAATACAGATCCTGGATCCCCGACTTCCATCACTGAGACCAAGGGTTTGAATCCCTCCTTCTGCTGCCTCCATCGCCAACCCCAGTAGAGAAACAGCAGGGCAGCTGTCCTCTGGGACTCCAAGGTCATCTCAGCCACCAAGTCCCTATTAGACTGTTTCTACCACAGGGCAGCTCCTGGGGCTCCTGCTTCTTATCCCCAGGGGACCAGAGTTGCTGCTTGTTGTCCAGCCTTCCCATCAAGTCTCCAGTCTTCCCAACATGTGGGATGCTTTCTATATCATCCCTTGCTGCTCAAGGGAGCCTGATTTGTTTCCTGTCATTGATAACAATGAAAAATCCCAACCTATCCACTTCTCCAAGGCCACTTACCCAGAGTCAGAAGCAAAGCTGGGTCTTGTACGAGGGCAATGTGATGGGCATAATCATGTCCACCCCCAAATTTGTTCCTAATCCCAGGACCTCAGAAGGTGACTATATCTGGAGACAGAGATTTTATAAAGATAATTAGGTTAAATGAAGTCACCAGGTAGGCCCTCATCCAATGTGACTGGTGTCCTTCTAAGAAGTGGAGATTTGGACATGCACATACAGAGAGACCATGTGAGGACACAGGGAGAAGGGGGCCACCTATAAACCAAGGAAAGAGACCTGAGAAGAAACCATCCCTGCCAGCCCCTCAATTTTGGACTTCCAGCCTCCAGGACTGTGAGAAAATAACTTTCTGCTGTTGGAGCCACCCAGTCTGGTGGTTTGTTAAGGCGGCGCCAGCAAGCTAACCTGGGCACTTTCCCCAGCCCCAGTATGACTGCCTTTGGACACCATGCTGGCTTCATTGTACCCGTCATCCCCGAATAAGCTCAAATGAGCGCGCTGTTCTTAGAACCAAATTTCCTGGACAGGCTTCAAAAAACATTCTCCCTGGTGATAGAGGCACAGAGGCGCCAATGCAAAAAACACCCTAGCCTTTCTTCCTTTCTTTCGTAACAGACGGTGCCCAGAAAAGCAAGAGACGTGGCTCTTTGGAGAAAATGATCATTTCTTAATAAATAAATGAACATTTAGAGCCCACAATGACAAGGAATTTTATCTTGTTCTCCCGGTATCCGTTTGGAAGAGGGAAAGGAAAGAGAGGTACAAGGTCACCATCTTGTTCCACCTCTATTCCATTGCTGGGCTGGTGGGGGAGGGTGCAGGTCTATGGGGGACCCCCCCCCCGCCACCTCTCCTCCTGCAGGGCTCTAAGCATCCCAGGGCTTCACCTGCTGCAGGCAACTAATTGCAGAGGTCTCCTGGGGGAAACAGCCCTGATATTACCTCTTGGAAGGTCAGAGGCCAGTGCTTAGGGTGGAGGTAATGGAAACCAGAGGAGGCCAAAGGGCTGAACAGTGATAGCCGCTATCACCACCAGCTCTTAACATAATGGAAAAGCCCTTCGCAGGGCAATGCGGGGGCAGCCTCACACAAAAACGCAATCTCCTGGAACACAAGAGTGGGCGGCGACAAGCAGTTCATCTTCCATTACTCCAAGGTCTTAAATCATCGTCTGCCAAAGCCAACAACAAAAACCAGACCACGTTCTCCAATGCTGCACTGGCTGGGCCCTCTCAGGATGCTCCCTGAAGAAGATATTGTTGAAGTCCTGGCCTCTGGTACCTCAGAATGCAGCGTTATTTGGGGACAGAGTGTTAAATTTAGTAATCAAGTTGCAATGAGGTCCTGAGGGTTACTCCTAATCCAGTCTGACTCGTATCCTCAAAAGGAGAAGTTGGACAGCGGAGCACGCATGCGGAGTACACTACGTGAAGACGAAAACAGAGTTTGGGGTGATGCTTTGACAATTGGAGGAACAGCAAAGATGGCCAGAAAACCAGCAGAAGCTAAGAGAAGAGTCTGGAACAGATTCTCCCTTGGTGCCTCAGAGGGAACCAGCACTTCACCTTAGACTTCTCACCTCCAGAACTGGAAGACAATAATAGTCTTTTGTTTAGCCTCTCACTATAAGGTACTGTTTTGTTATAGCAGCCCTAGCAAACTAATACATGCAGGAAAACCCTGCCCCAAAGAGCAAAGGAAGTGTAGGACCATCTCACGGTAAAATAATACACTTTTCTAAGGCCACAGGAAGGGGTTGAGAAGAAAGAAGCTGACTCATTCCTTCGGCCGTGAGTGTGACTGGATGGTAAGGACTCACAAAAATACGTTGTTGAAGTCCTGACCTCTGATACCTCAGAATGCAACTTTATTTGGAGGACCCAAATAAAAGTCACATTTCAAAGGAGTATCCCCTTTTTCTTTAACATTGCTGACCCTGTCCATGTCCACAGGGCAGCCTGCCAGCTGAATCACAATTATTGGGGTGGCAGGAAGTAAGGAGTGTCCTTCCTGAAATGGCCATGGTCTTCTTTGGTAAGGTTTTCTGATTTAGTAATTAAGAATCAAGGACTCCCAGTTAAATTAGAATTTCAGATAAATGAGGACAAATAATGTTTTAATGCATGTCTGAAATACTGCATGGGATAAAATATCCCTGTGTTTTGTCTGCCAGGCCACCCCGGTCCCCTCATTGTCCTCTGGATTCTCTCCATCCCTGGAGGGAGGGTGGTCCTGCAGCAACAGCAGAGCATCCAGGGTATGGAGTGTAGGAGGCAGGGCGTTTGTCTCATGAACACTCTTCTGCAAAAGAAAGGCCTCAGCCTCCTACTGTGGAGATTCTTAAGGATCTAACCCCATCAGAATCCATCAGAGACCCCAAAAGCAGCCTTCGTGGCTTTGACTAGATGGGGCTTCAGCCTGGGAGGGAGCAGAGGGCCAGGAAAGAAAAAAAGAGAAAAAGGTCAGAAGCAAAGGGGTCTCCTGGGCACTCATCCAAAGCTGACTCAGGGGACGCTGAGACAGTATGTGAGCCACCAGCTGGACTCAGATTCTTGCATGGTTATATATTCTTAGACCTGTGACATTTCTGGTGAGATCCGCACCTGCACATAGCACAGAATGCCCAGATGCACATGCACTTTGCTCCTGGACATGAAGCTGGGTGACCTGCCAATCGACTCTGCACCCTGCACACTGCCTGGCACACACGTGGTATTCCCTGAGCATCTGTCAGGTGTCAAATGAGTGGTCACTGCATAAGAGAGTCCCAGCAACCTTCCCAAGTGAAAAGGCAGAAGGTCATAATCAAGGTCTCTCTTGTCCTAAATGTGTTGAGAGTGTCAGCCCGCTGACTGCCAAGCCCTGGTGTAAGATGTTGAGGACACACTCCTGCACAGGGACATGGAGCTACAGGTGCAAGGGAGCCAGCTCCAAGGAGCTGGGCAGCTGGCCGTGTGCATGGCAGAGTGAGGATCACACACACATAGCAATATCCGTGCAGCTCCAGGGGAGTCTGATTTGCATACCCAAATGTTCAAGACTTTCTCATAGGCCAGGGACAGTAAATTGGTGGAGAATACGGCTGGTCCAGGGAAATGCCAGGAGGCCTGAAATCCAAACAAGCTGTCTAGGTGATTATTTCTCTTTAAATTTTTTATAAGTTGATCTTGGAGCAATTGATCCGGTGCCTGCTGCAAACGACAGAAAATGCTGTCCTGCTTCAGATGCAGCATGTGTGTGGAGGGCAGTAGTTTGGGACTAAGGAAGGCAGAGAGGAAAGGAAGGTCAGAAAAACAGAAGAGAAGGGAGAGAAAGAAAATTTGAGTGGAAAGTTAATCTGGCTAATACCCAGATCTGGCCCTGTCCTCCCAGCGTGAAGTGCCCTGATTGGGTAAGGAGTTCACAGCAAGCCTTTGCAAAGTGCCTACTTTCTTTTTAAAGAACAAGACTGCATTTGATTAGCTGTCCATTAACTCATAGAAGGGTAGGTTGCGAAAGGGAACAGGCCAGGTAGAACCTGATTAGGTGGGCATGGCCTCCCCTTGGAGGCTCACAGTGCTCTTTGAATTCATTGTTCCGCTCACAAATCCCAGGGCCACAAAAAGTTTTAATTAGTGAAGTTCACACTGATGGAGAGATGGGCGGATCTGATGAACGTGGATAGAGAGCCCAGTAGGCATGAGTAGGCACCATGTGAGGCCTGGGGGTCACAAAGCCTAAAAAGGTAGAGACCCCATACCTAGGCCTTCCGGCCCAGAAGGGGACATCAGTATTATTATAGTTTGGATCCACAGTGTCCCCCAAGGTCCCATGTGTTAAAGCCTGGTCCCCAGCCTATGGAGCTGTTGGGAGGTAGCAGAGACTTTAAAAGTTGGAGCCTAGGGGGCTGGAGCGGTAGCTTGGTGGTTACAGCGCTTGCCTGGCATGCTCAAGTACACAGGTTCAAACCCCAGCAACCCACATACACAACTAAGTGTCAGAGCAAAGAAAGATATGTGAAAAACTCAATAAAAATTTATTCTCTCTCTCTCTCTCTCTCTCTCTCTCTCTCACTGTCCTTCTCTCTTAAAAAAAAAAAATAAAAGTTGGAGCCTAGTGAGAGGAAGTTAGGTCATTGGGGGGCATGTCCTTGAAGGGGATTGTGCAACCCTGGCCCCTTCCTGTTTTCTCTCTTTGCTTTCTGGCTGCCAAGAGATAAGCAGTTTCCTCTGCCACATGCATCTGCCATGATACTTTCCCTCATCACAGGTCTAAAAGTAGCAAGGTCAAGTGACCATGGACTCAAACCTCTGAAACCACGGGCCTAAATAAAATTGTCTTCCTTTAAGTAGTTTATCTCAGGTATTCTGTCGCAGAGATGGGAAGCTCAGCTATGCACAGAGACTGCCTGGTGGGCAGGGGAAAGAACAACTTGACTCAGACTGGGGATGGGTGGGGACGGCTGTGATAAAGTCCAAAGACTATTAAATATTGCAGAACCACAGATGTTCACCTCTTTAGGAGTTTGTGACATGGATGTCAGCATCCTAGATGGAATCTGCCCTTTTCCAACCCAATCTGGCATTTTTCTTTCTATTCTGTCTATGTCAGTGGCCATGAGCTAATTGTGCAGATTTAATGGGCGTGAGGTTTCTCTTTGTGGGGTACATGGGTGCTCCCATAGTATATTTTGTGTACACACAAAACCCCTGTACTATATATACTTGAATGCAATAACAAAATTAAAATTATGAGGGTCCCAACACATCTTCCTATGTGTCTCACCAATGAGTGAGGCGGGGCTGTTGCTGTTCTTCCTTATTATCTTCCGTAATTCTCCTAACATGTCTTACAGAAATTTCATTCATTCTTCCAGTAAAGGTTCGTCTGGTGCCTCCATGTTCCAGATTCTGTGCTGCTGCCAAGCACCCAATGATGAGAGAGGTAGACATAGATCTGCTTCCTGGAATTTGCAGTGGCTCTGAAATGCTTCGGTGCATCTCCATCACCTAAGGAACTTGTTTTAAAATGCAGATGCCTAGGCCTGATATTGGGGAAAATTTGATTAGATGTCCCATCAAGACTGACCATTGCAGTGTGGGCTGTCCAGGTGTCAGGGTGATGGGCTTCCTGACATCTAAACGGCCTGGTGTAAAAATCCAGTGGTGGATTCCAAGTCACCCAGCTCTATAGGAACAAGGCAATGGAGCAAGGAAGGCCATCAACATCGGGCCCAGAGGCATAAAGGCACAGGAATGGAAAGGAGCATGAGAAAGAATGGCCCCCAATGTGAAAACTCTTGAGTACTTTCTCCTGATTATTATTCCATTTTGTCTAATTGCATTTTAAAATTCTCAGTGGGGGAAAAAATGCCAAGTCTTTTAATAAATTAAAAGCAGGTCTGCTTTTTAACCTGCAGCAGGTTTTTCAAAAGTCCTGCTGTGGCTACAATGCTCAGAGACATGTGGTCTTTGCAGATGAAGGTAATTAGTGAACACGTTCACCTCTGGAGCTGGGAGGGACGATAGGACATTGGGTTGCAGAAGTAGCTTCTAACAGATTTGGAGGAAACTGGTCATCACAAAGGATGCCTAAAGATTCGGACATTGTTTTCTCTTTCCGTAAATCAAAAGGTAGAGTGTGTGCAGGAACCCAAAGCTCAGGGGACAACAGCTTTTTTTGACTGTGATGCTGAAAAATTGCATCTGAGGTTGATGCTTTCATGGGCTGTGAGCAGGGACACTTGGATGCCCAGCAGAGCTGCATTTAGGGGCAGAAGAGCTGGGCAGCTATCTCAGTGATCAATCTACAAGGGCTGCTAAAAGATCACAGGACTACATCAGAAATACAGCATCAGTGACTCAGGTTTCCAAGTGTGACCCTTGTTAGGATTGGCGAAATGGAAACTCCAGCCTAAGTTTCTTGTGTTGAAATGTACAACACACTCCTGATGGATCCAGAAAGATTTGGTGGCTTTAAAGCCTGGCATGGTGTCAACCTGCAGGGTTTAAATCTGGGCTCCACTCTCTTGTGGGATGTGGGACCTCAGGCAAGTTCTTTCACCTCCCTCCACTCTTGTGTTCTCATCTATAAAATGAGCATCTTAATAGTGCCAGAGTTCTTGTGGCGGTGGTAGTTGTTGTTGCTGTGACTTGGTTTGGTTTAGTGCTGGGGATTGGACTGAGGACCCTGTGCATGCTAAACACGCACTACCATTGAGCTCCACCCCCAGCCTGGTGGAGTACTCCCTGGGCACCCAGGAAGAACTTGGAACCCAGCCTGGCACGTAGCAACAGCTGTGTAGGGTTAGCATTTTGCCATCATTTTTGAAACTCTCAATTGGCCCAGTGCTATTCCAAGATGCACCTCTACCTGAGACCTGAATTACAGGCTCTAGGACCAAAAATTCTGGAAGTAAGTACTGCATGGTGAGCACTTTTTATGTCCAATTAATTAATTTTATTCTCCTAATAATTTAAGTTCTTCAATATATCTAGAAAGAAATCATCTCATTTAACAGATACAAAAGAGACATTTTCCAACCAGTGGCTTGGACTTGATCTACTCTGAGTAAGAGCAGTGTGTAGCATGAAAATGAGATTTTGGCAAGAAATCATAGTAGACCTTGCCTGCGGATTTTTATGCTTCACTGGCATTTTACCTGGAAGAAGAGCAGGAGAAGCACATACTTGACCATGGAGACACAAACCTTGGGTCTATCACATGCATAACTACATCCTTGCTCAGCTGGAGACATGGTTCACAGCCACAGGCCAGACTGGAGTTGCTGTCGTTGGACCACTTAGAGCAAGGCAGGGGTTGTTGGACATGATCTGGAGCAGGGGGAGCCAGAGTTCTTACTGTCAGGCTCAAGGCTTGGAGAAGTTGCATTGTGTCCAAAGCCAGCCCCTGATAAGGACCCTGGCTGCACCATCAGGGTGCAGCCAGGCACGTGGTCCCCGTCGCCCGCCACCAGTAGGAGTGGGACCATCTCCCTTGAGGTTCCCCAGGCTTCCTCTTACTAATTACTTGGCTGTTTTGGTTCCACGGGAGTTCACTCTATCCCTAATAAAGGACTGACTTCCCCTGAGAAGCTGAGATGGGACGGGTAGTCTTCGCTTAGCCCTCGTTAAGAAAGAGATGCAAGATACAGATGGAAGTTTGGACTTGTGGCCCATCTCATCCCTTTCGGGCTTTCCAAAAATGTGTCTGAAGGAATTTCCTAAATGCAAGCAAGCCTTCCACTGGCAAAGGTATCCAATAAGATAAGCTACTGAATATGTTAAAAAAACAAAAGAAAGAACAGGACTGGAGCTCTGGCTCTGTGGTTATGGTGCTTGCCTGGCATGTGCAAAGACTCGAGTTCAAATCCCAGCACCACGTCCACAATGAAGTGTCAGAGCAACAAAAGCCACATGAAAAACCAGATAAAAATGTTTCTCTCTCTCTCTCTCTCTCTCTCTCCCTCTCTCTCTTAAACAATGAAAAGAAAAGAAATGTGAACAAAATCAAGGATTATAGAAAAACTTGCTGACATGAAATTCCACTTTGCCCACCTATAACCACTCCCCACAAAAAAAACAACTTTTGAACTTTTTTTTTTAAGCTGGGGATTGAACCCAGGGCCTCCCTTGTGCTCAACACATGGTTTACTAGTGAGCTACACCCCTGGCCCAACTTTTGAACATTTAGAATAAGTCTTTGTAACCACATCCATGTTTGTATTATTTTGATTCTAGATGGGTAGGTAGCTTCTGTCTCCATTTAGGGGTATTAGAAAAAACTGTTGAAACAAGGATCATTTCAAATAAGCTAAAATATTACGCTGGGTTTGATATTTGTAATAAATCCCTTATTTTAAGCACAGAGCCTGAAAACGCTTACTAATAGAAAATCTGATTTCCCTCTATCTCCTCTGAATAAATGTGAGACAACTTTTAAAGGATACACTTGGGAGGGTGTCATAAGATTAGATGATCTGTCCACTTGATCCAAGGCCCCTCTGCTCCCCCATCCCCACCCCACCCTGAGCACAACTGGACACAAGGCCAAAGCAAGAGCCTGAACAAGTGTAGCTTCTGAAAGATTCCAACCCCAGCAAGAAGTTATATTAAGCACCAGGATGGCTTAAGCTGGCATCTGAGCATTCGATAAGATGTGATTGATAACAGTCAAGGCCTGGCGAGAATTCCTACCAAGATATTTATATTTCCTTTTAAATTACACTATCATGCATTTACCTAAAACCCATCATTTGCAATATTGTCTGTCGATGATTGATATGCCATTATCTTGGCTTTGCACAGTTAATTGTTTTACTTCGGTTTATTTTCAAATGTAGATTGCTTTAAACATCCTTTCACTTTAAAGGTGATGCATGATTATTTTCAACAATGTGCACCCTACAGCATTGTAGAAAGAAGAAAAGAAAAATCACCCGCAGTCTCACAAGCCGGAGGCCGTGACAGAGCATCCCAGAGTATTTCCTTCTCGTCTCTTTTCCCTGATGTAGACACGTTTTATTTTTCTAAATATACTTGTATATGTGCAGAGTTGGATTTGTACTGTTTTCTAGCTGAAGTCTACCACTTTCAGCTTGTTTTTGTTCTCTTTCTCTGCATTGCAGCCCTCAGGGTCACAGCAGGACACAAGCTATCCTTTACCTCCCGAGGACAGATTAAGAGACCCAGATGGGTACTGCAGAGCACCTGGGAAGCACAATGGGAAGCTGTCCCTACTGCTAAACCTGAGGGTCAGGGCCCAGGAGAGAGCAGAAAGGCAGAGGTGGGGGTGCGTGGAGGGGCAGGTGAGGCTGAGCACAGTCTATGGCCCTAAGTAGAGAAGCAGGAATAAACCCACCCTCTCACACCTCCCACTGCGCCTCCAATTGGATAAAGCCAGGAGGTCAGAGGGCAGGGAGCCTGGCTGGTGGAGAATGAACTTGACTGGCGAAGGACCCATCATGCATCTTGCTGTAGTATCTGGAATGTCCCGAAAAGGCCCAGGTGCTAAAGGCTTCTCCCAGCTCAGTACTACTAAGTGGTGTTGGAAACCTTTAAGAGGTGGGGCCCAGGGAGAGGTATTCCGGTTATTGGAGGCACGCCTTGCAGGGGAGAGGAGGACCCCAGCCCCACACTCTTCCTCTCCTTTCCTCTTCCTCACCACTAGGAGAGCAGGTTTGCCCCACCATGATGCGGCACCCATAGCCCCAAGACCACAGGGCCCTATGGAACTGGAATCTCCAAAACTGTGCCAAAACCACCTTTCCTCACTGTAAGTTGGTTATCTCTAGTCATGGCCAAGCAAGCTTTAAGTATGCCTAAAAAAATAAACAAACTGTGCCTGCCGTCCCTGTGTAAAAGTACCATAAATTATTTAACCAAGTGCCTGTAGATTCTTTCTTTCTGTCTTTCTTTCGTTCTTTTTTTTTTTTTTTAACTATTACAATATTATAACTAGCACTGAAATAAATATTCTTGCACATACACTTTTGGCTGCTTTTCTGAAGATTTTCTCAGGATAAATTCCCAGTGCTGTCATTACTGGGTCAGGGGAATCTACATTTTTAAGGCTTCTTATATATGCACCAAATGGCCCTCCAAAATGCTATTATGCCAATTTAAATGTCTGCAGGAAATGCATACAGAGGAGCCAATCTGGGGAGGGCCTGCCAGTTGGTCTCTGAGGAGGAAGGAGGGCTGCATGCACTGGAGAAAACCCTGGAGGCCTCGAGCAGCCAGTGCCAGGCCCGCCCTGAGACCCGCGGGCATGAAAGGTCATGCCTCCCGAGTCACGGAAACCGAGCACTTCTGGAGAGGGAAGAGAGCTGCAGTCAGTTCACAAGAGGGTCAACTGGAGCGTATGACAAAGAGAAGGGAAGTACTGGCCGCTGGAGGACGGTGGGGGAGTTTGGTTTCATTTGACCTCCCTTACCTAGGCTGAATGTATGGTAAACAACAGGGACGGTCATGTGAGCCTCTTCCCGGGGCTGTCTTGGGGGACTCATTCCAGTCAGCAAAGAGAGGTCAGGGCAGGACTGGCAGGCAATTAAGAAGCCAGGACCAGCAGAGACACCAGAGTGAGAGGAGTTGTTGAAAGAGGAGGAGAACAGGGAACAGGGCAGGAGGGAGAGGAGGCAGCACCCAAAGTCTAGACTGTTGGCCCACGAGGCTCCATTCCTCTGTGTCCCTAACTTCAACAAACAGGAGCAAGGAGAGAGGATAATGGGAAAGAGAGCAGGGAACGCCCTGGTGAGGAAGCTCCACGCTGGATTCTACTTTCCCTCCTTCGGTGGAATGAACATGTACCCAAAGGCCAAAGCCACCGTTCATTGTGCAATAAAGAAAAGGGTTTGGAGGTTCCAGGACCTAACCAGATAAACTGAGGCAGAAGAGTGTGCTAGATGAAGTTGCCTATGTTTGCTTCTTGGCACGTGCACTACACGAAGATCCGCTTGGTAGTTTATGAATTTAATACAAAGAAATAAGAGGCCCAGTCCAAGTGGGCAGAGATGGTGATTTAGGGTTTATTGTTGATTGGTCGGGGCGGTCATCTTAACAGGCGACTCAATGTGTATTCTGCACCCTTGTTGCCAAGACTCCCACAGACGCGAGTGATTCCATCCCCTGACATTGGCATGTGGCTCACACTGGAAGTCCAGGCACAACTCAGGTACTGACCCTCACTCACCCCAGGCCCAGGTCAGAAACCTGCTCTGGTGGACTGCTTTCCCATCCTGCCCCAGTGCTGGCAAATGATGTGCTGGATGTACAATCGCCCATCCTTCCAAAGTGTCCTGGGCATGGCTGACATAGCAGGGAACAGAATGTGCAAACTCCTGCTCTCGGAAAGCTCTGCCAGTGGGACAGATGGAAAGGTGACAATGTTTTCCAGGGTCTTCTCACTTGGGATTCCTTCTTCCCCTGGGGGATGTCAGACTTGACTATTTCATCTCTGCTCACTATTACCTCCTCCAGGAAGTCCTCCATGAACACCCTGTCATTCAATCTCTACTCACTCATTGCACTTTATTCTTTTCTTATCACCCTCTCATTGTGTGTGTGTGTGTGTGTGTGTCTGTGTGTCTCTGTGTGTGTGTGTGTGTTAATGTGTAGATGTTTCTTTATTCTCTGCCACTTCACTATAGGAAGGACATTCTGAGAACTTTGCAGGAGGGTTGCTTTCCTTCAATGTTCGCCTCTGGGTCTAGTTGAGCCCGTTTCTCAGGGCCTGACCTGCTGGCAGATCCCTTAGATGTTCAGCATTGATGAGGTTCTTGGCCGCAAGCCACAGAACCCAGCTTGACTAGCTTGAGCGACAGGCAAATTCAGTGGGAGGCAGAAAGACTGCAGGGTCAGGTTAGGCCTAGGAACCATCCAGAAAGCAAGGGGGGCGGTCAGGGACTTGACCCCAGAGCCCAGTCCCAATGGGCGGAAGTGACACTGTAGTAAGATATCAGTAAACTGGACACTCGATGCTGAACCTCTACACTTTCAATAACTGTCAATAATTTATAAACCACAGCTACTGTTTTCTGCTTCTCCTGCAAGATTTGTCATCTCATGTGATTGACTGATTCTGAGTTGCTCGTCCACTCCCTGCTTCCCACACCCAGCCTGGCTGCCATAGCAGGAGGTAGCAGACTGAGACCCTCTGAGATAAAACACACAGGAGAATTCGTCCTGACTGTAAGGACTGGGTGCTGGAAACCAAAGACTCTCCACAAATAGCTACAAGTATCTGCAGGAAGCAGCTTCATTCCCAAAATAGTGATCCAGTCTCAGTAACCTCCAATGGTAACAAGTAACTTTCCCGTAAGCCAAAATTGGGACTCTGGACATTCTTCCTTCTTCCTGGAGCTGAGCAAATCCTACAGAGGCAGAACTAGCTAACTTCCTGCAGGCTCAGCGTAGGTAAATATGGACAGGTTACTGAGGATAGTCTAGGATGGCAGGTCCTTATGTTCACCTGTGAGAAGCCACAGGTGAGGGACAGTTCCATGGGAGACAGTCAGGGTTCTGCTCTTCCTAAACCGGGACACTCAGCGGGGTCCCCAGGGTATCCTCATGTCCCTTACGGGGTTTGTTTTTCTTGAGGGCAACCTCTCCCAAGGAAATATCAAAGAACCTCAAGTCTGTTTTCAAAAGGGCAGGTTCTTTTTCTTCTGAGGAACCAAAGAAGAGACCTGGAAGCTGACGTGTCCCTCTGCTTATTGTTCATGTCCCTCCTTTCAGGGCCCTGGAAAAGTAATGCTTCCTTCAACGTCACCCCAGGGTGATCCCAATAATCAGATTCACAACATTCTGGAAGTCACCAAATCAATGCTGGACTCCCTGGGATGACCTGGGCCTTGCTGAAGGAGAGTTCAGGTTTGCAACATAAACAAGCAACTCTTGATATACAAAAAAGACCATCTGTTCACCTGCTCCTGTGAGGAGACCCCGGGATTTCTGGCTGCAGAGGGAAGCACCAGCTCCCACAGGAGCATTTACCTTTTGACCCCTCACAGCCTCCATAGTCCATCTCCTGCATACGGGTAGCAGGTCCCCAAACCCTCCCACATGAGAAACCTCCATCCTATTTTTAACAGCTCATCAGGAAATACACTGGCTGCCTCCGCTTCCTCACCACCCACTCTCACTTTGCACTTTGCAGGCTTCTGATCTGGCTTCCACCACACCCTTCTCCCTCTGGAGCCCCAGGAAGGACCCCCAGGGCCACCCCCTCTGCCACAAATCCAGCATCCCTGCCCACTCCTATCTTCAGCCCTTCAACCTGCTACAGGAAATCTCCCCTCCCTTGGTTTCCAGGGCGGGAAACTTGCTTTCTGTCCTTTTGATGTGCCCAGGTCCCTTAGCATCTGAGCTCAGCTCCCTGCCTCTCTGTGCTGCCCCCTTTCCTGTGTCCTGGGGCCTCACCGGGCAGCTCCACCAAGGAGCTCCTCCATCCAGGCTCTTGTCAAGGCTGGGCCTGGGCTCCAGCCCCCATGGGGCATCTCATCCCAGACGCCTTCTCTGCTCCAAATCTGTCCCTCCCTTCATTGCTCCCCTCCTATTGGCATTACCACCCTGCTGTGTCCACTCTCAAAATCTCAGCCTCTTCTCTGCCGCCTGTTGACCTTGCTTCCAAAATCCAGCCAGTTGCCAAATTCTCTCTTTGCAACATTGCTCTAACATCACCCTGCCTCTATTTCCACCAAGTGCTGAATTTCTACTCTGTTTTCAGACCACTGCAATGACCTCCTAACTGGTCTACATCTACCCTCTCCTCCCATCTCTGTCTCTGTCTCTCTCTCTCTCTCTCTCTCTCTCTTTCTCCGCTTTTCCAGGGTACTCTTAACACCCAGGGTACTCTTAACACTTGATGAAGGAGGTGCTATATTATCACTTCTGCATTCTAAAGCCTGCAATGGCTCCTATTGCTGATGATAAATTCCCAGCTCCTAAGACATAATTCAAGGATCTCCGGATCCACTCCGATCACTTCCACTACACATTTTGGCAGACTCACACAAATTCCCATTGGTCTCCAGATACTTGGTGCCTTTCCCATCGCCGGGACCTTTGCTCAAGCTGCACCTTTCCTGTGGAATGATTTTTCTCACCACACTCATAAGACACGATCTCACGTCACAGCATCTTGATTTTGTGCTGGGGCCCCTTGGGCAAGGCTATTGTCCTACTAGAGGAGTAATTTGCTCACAGTTGGTATTTGTTGAATGAAGCCCTCAGGCTAGATAACCATACACTTGTTTACTTTCCACTGTTTGGAAAGAGATGTCCAAAGTTGATATCACAGGGAGGACATCAAAGTAAAGAATATGGAAATGTGTTCTGTTCACATCCATGGGTGCAAATCAGAACACAGATCAAAACCCAGTTCTTGAGCAACTTGGACCATTGCTGGATAGATTTTAATTAATCTTACAGAAAATATTCCAGGGGCTTAGCAAACCTGGGAAAGGAGGAGGGGGCAAGAGGAAGCGTGCCAGAGCCTCTGCTGTCAAGAAAGCTTTCTTCCTGTAACCGAATCCCCTGGGGGCCAGGCCAGTACCTTTGCTAATCTCTCTCCCTGTGGTCACTCAGGATATGATTACTGGCATCGGATGCAAGCACATGCTTCTGTTCCATTTATCTGAGTGAGACGGAGAAACTGGAAATGCAGCCACAAGGGTATTGCTGTGTTGGTCTAGTTACCACCTCAAAGAGGAGCAGGAGAGAGGGGGAGAGGAAGGATCTAGCAGATGGGCCAGGAGGAGGACTTACGGAAGCAAAAGGAGATGAGAAAACCACACACAACAAGTTCCTGCAGCGGGGAGGCCTGTTCCTTTCAGCTGTTACAAGATGGGGTGCGGAGGAGGGCTGTGCACACACAAGCTCACACACACATGCACACACATGCACACGCACGGACTTGCTGCTTCTCCACCACGGGGCTTTGGCCGTGGGCCTGACAGCCCTTGGTCAGCGTTGTTGCTCTGGGTATAGAATAACCCACATAGCACAAATCTGTCGCACACACAGTAGCAACTAAACAGGAGGCTGCAGCACAGTAATAAAGACGTGAGCTGTCGAAACAGTGTCAGATGGCAGTGGTGACATCTGAATGCCGTAACTTGCTGCTCAGCATGTTTTTGTTCCAGGTACCAGTGTCTGCACAAACGCTCCCTGATTTGCCTCTCCAAGGCAGCGTCTCGGCTCCTCTGCTTGGCCAGTGGCCAGGTGGTTGAGGCTTTGCCAACAGTTTTCTGCAGTGGAGGATTGGGAGGTCTTCCCTCCCTACCATCTAACTGGGGCAGAGAGGAGGAGCAAGGTAGATTTAAACCCATGCTTTATTTCCAAAGTACAGTTCTCTGAAGGGATGCATTTCCCCTCAACCCAATCAAGGTGTCCTGGCCAAACATCTTAAAGGGTGGCAGGAAGGAGCCAGCATAATTTTAGCCAACTCAGGGCTCAAGGGCTGCTGGAAAGGAAAGATTATACCTTACAGAGCTCACAACTAGGAGACTGAGTTCTTCAGAGATGATGGTCCCTCCCTGGAATCTGGGGTTCCTCCCACCTCCCTTTCTCCTCCTCCTCATTGCATCCCAGAACCTCAGCCATGCAGAGGAGCAATTTCTGCGACTATAGGTCTTCAAATGAGAGGTTCCGCCTTCAGTTCTAGCCCTCCACCTGGCATTTAGATGAGATCATTGCATGAGTTAAAGTTTATACGTGCGAGGGAAGAGGGGCTTCTCCGAGCAAGCAGGGTTTTGCTTTACCCCAAGGAGCTGGGAAATTCAAAGTCTGGGCAGAGTGGCCTTTTCCACTGTCTTAATCCCCCTGCTGGGCCTCTGCTCAGCAGCTCCTGTACATCTGTTGACCCGCTGCTCTGGACTGCCTTCCAGCCGGGCTCCAGGGCGTGGGCGGAGAGGACAAAGTGACTGTGAACAACAGGAGTCTTAACTCCTGGCCTGGGTCCCTGAAAGCACAGGCTGCAAACCAGGTTAAGCTGCCTCTGAAACATCCCTGCCCCCAAGCCCTGGGGGTTAGGACCCTTTCACTTGCCTGTCGGGTTTGCCCTAGGGTCGATGCGGAGCCAACTGGAGCTCCACTCGTGAGGAGGAAGCAGGTGGGGGATGCATCTCATCGCCCTCAAAGGTTCACCTGCTCCTGTCAGATGCACCTCTGGGAACCAGCCTTCAGGGAGCTTGACTTCCATTGGACATTATTCCCAAGGCAACGAGGTCCAGACAGCAGAAACTTGTTCCGCTCCTGAAAATCCACCCAGTATCTCCTCGGCAGACTTCCTTTCTGACCCTGAGCTCTTTGGATCCCAAACATATTTTCATGCAAAAAAACTCAGCACATCCTCTGCAATCTGTAGACCTCAAGTCAACTGGGGGAGCTAGTTTCTCTTTACTTCTTATTATCAAGATTTTATATATATATTCCGATTGGGATGTGATTTTTATGCTAATGGGAAATCACCCTTTTTTTTGTACAGTTCTCTAAGTCTAAACGCACGCCCTCATGGAACTATCACCACAATCAAGATATTAAACATTTCCATTATCCAAAGTTCCCTCACACCCCCTTAATACAAATCCTGGCCCTCCATTCTAGCCCCAAGCAGCCACTGATCTGCTTTCTGTCCCTGTGTTTTCACCTCTTCTAAAATGTCATATGAATGCAGTCACAGGACACAGAGCCTTGGAATCCGGCTTCTTTCATTTAGCATGATTCAATTACATGTTTTGTACATTTTTGTAAATTTTTTCCTTCTTTGTTTTTTGAGAAGTATTCCAGTGTACTTTATCTGTTAACCAGTTCAAGGATGTTTTGAGTATTTTCCAGTTTGGGGTGATTATGAATAAAATTGCTATAAACACTCAAGTGCAGGCTTTTGTGTGACTCTGTTTTCATTTCTCTTTGCTGAGTAACAGTGAGATTATTTGGTGTCTAGTAAATATATATTTAACTTTATAAGACACTGCCAAACTGTTCCAAAATGGGGCTGGAGCAGTGCTTGCCTGGCATGTGTGAGGACCTAGGCTCAAACCCCAGTACCACGCACACAATAATTTTGCATTTCCACAATAACTAATGATATTGAGCAGTTTTCATATATGTGTTTTATGGAGCTATTTGCTTTCTTATTATTGAGCTGTGAGAGTTCTGTGTATTCAGTGTGTAAGCCATTTACCAGATATTTTATACGTATTTTCTCCAGGTGTCTATGTATTTTTTATGCCAGGGATTGAACCCAGGGGTACTTAACCATGGAGTCACATCTCCAACCCATTTTATTTATAATTTTGAGACAGTTCTCATTAAGTTGCATAGGGCCTAAGTTGCTGAGGCTGGCTTTGAACTTGTGATCCTCCTACATCAGCATCGTGAGCTGCTGGGATTACAGGTGTGCACCACCATGCCCGGCTCCAGTGTGTGTGTGTTTTATTTACTTATTTATTTTTAAGATAGAGGAAGGAGAGAGAGAGAGAGGAGAATCAATTTTATTTAGTTTTTCATGTGGCTTTCATTGTTCCAACACTTCAATGTGTACTCGGTGCTGGCATTTGAACCTGCATCCTCATGCATGCCAGGCAAGCACTGTAACCGCTAAGCCACCACTCCAGTCCCCTCCGGTGTGCATTTTTAAATTTTTTCTTAACACTATCTCCCAGAGAGTCAAAGTTCTATCTTTTGATGAAGTTTAAGCTGCATTTTGTCAGTTGGGTTGTGTTTTTACTTCTATATGCAAGAGCTCATTGCTTAACTCAGGGTCATACACATTTTCTCCTACAAATGTTATAAAGATAGGAGTCAATCTCCCTCCTCCTCCTCTTCCATCCTCCCTCCTCTCCTCATCTTCTTTGTTAAGGACAGACTGTCCTTTCCTATGTTCAAAACCAACTGATGATATGTGTGATTATATTATTGAACTCTCTGTGGGTTAATCTAGCTATTTATCCTTTTATCAATATAAAACTATCTCAATTACTTTAGCTTTTAATAAGACTTGAAATATGATAACATGGGTTCTCAAAATTTGTTTTTAATTAGTCTGCCTGTGCTAGGTTTCATTTTAGAATGATCCTGATTTCTACAAAGTCTTGCTGGAAAGTTGTGATTGTGTTGAATCTATGAATGTGATGGGGAAGAAGAGACATCTTAACAATATTGACAATAGTGTGTCAGTGTAAACATAGTGTATCTCTTCATTTATTTATAGTTTTTATTATGTCCATCTAAGGTTTGTAGCTTTTAGAATACAGATATTTGCACATTGAAAAAATGTTTGCACTAAGTATTTAATATTTTTAGGTGCTATTGTAAATGGCACTTTATTTTAAATGGCATTTACTTTATTCTGATTTACAAATGTTTATGGTTAATATTGTATCCTGTACCCCTGTTACCTCCTCATTTACTAATTCTAGTAGCTTTATAAAATACGCTTGTTGAGATTTTCATACAGTATGTATAAATGGAGAGAGTTTCATTTTTCTCCTTTCAATACAGTATGCCTTTTATTTATTCATTATTCTTGTCTTATTGCACTGTCTAGGACTTCCACAATAACTTGGAATACACATGGTAACGATGGATATCTTTACCTTGTTCCAGATCTTAGGGGATGGGATAATTATTTCACTACTCACCATTAAGCGTCATGTTAGCTATAGGCTTTTTGTGATGCCCTTTATCAGATTGAGAATTCCAGTTTGCTGAGAGTTTTGTTTATCCTTTTGTTTTATCATGAAGGGACTTCAAGTTTTATCAAATACTTTTTCTATATCTATTGAGATGATCACATTATTTTTCTTACTTATTCTGTTTGTATGGTGATTACATTGACTTATTTTTAAAATGTTGAACCTATCTTGTATTCTCAGGATGAACCCCACTTGATCAAGATGTATTGTTCCTCTTACATTTTGCTAGGTTCAATTTTATAATATTCAGTTAATGAATTTTGCATTTATGTTTAAAACAGACATTGACATAATTTTCTTATCATATAAATACTTTGGTTTTGCTATCAGAGAAATACTAGCATCATAAAATGAGTTGAGAAATGATTGATTCTCTTCTACTTTTTTAAAACAGGTTGTGTAAAGTTGCTATTATTTTCCCAGTTAAGCCATCTTCACCTGTATTTTCTTTGTAGGAAGGTTTATAACTATAAATTAAATTTCTTTTAACAAGATATAGAATGATTCATGTTAACAATGAGTTCTTGCATATGGATTCTAAGAAATAGTCCATTCTTCCAAGTTGTGAAGTTAATAGACATGAAATTGTTCATAATATTTATTATTAAACTTTTACTGTCCATATGATTTGTAGTGATATCCCCCCCCATTTCTTATATTGGTATTTGAATCCTATCTCATTTTTTCTTGATTCATCTAGGTAGGGGCTTACTGACTTTAAGGAACAGCTTTTTGTTTCATTGCTTGTCTGTACTATTTTCTGGTTTTGATTTCTGCTTCTTTTTTATTATTTCTTGCTTCCTGCTTATTTTAGATTTGATTTATTCTTCTTTCCATAATTTTTCAAGGTGAAAGCTTAACTTATCAAGTTGAGATCTTTCTTATTTCCAGTTAGGTGTTCCCTTCTAAGTTCTATGTGTCCATCAGTTTTTCATTACTGTAATAAAATACCTGAGATAATAATCTTAAAAAGAGGTAAGGTTAAAGTCAAGAATCAATGAATGGGACGCCGTTAAACTAAAAAGCTTTTGCTTAGACAAAGAATTGGTCAAAACTGTTAAGAGAGAACCTACAGAATGGGAGATAATCATGGCCTGTGATTCCAACAGGGGACTAATATCCAAAATTTATGAAGAACACAAAAAAACTTATCATCAAAAACACAAACAATCCAATCAATAAATGGGTCAGAGAACTAAACAGAAGGTTCGCAACAGAGGAAATTGAAGCCAATAAATACATATGGAAGCATTCTAAATCACTAGTAATCACATACTAAACTTGCTAAAAGTTGTATCAATACATATAGGGGAACCATAGATATGGAGGGTAGGGAGGGAGAGGAGATGGAGGAATGATAGGTAGAGATCTAAGGGGGTGAATCAACAATGTAGCTTTCTCTTTAGTCCCCCAAGAAGCCAAATAATACTTAAGCATGCATTTAATTCTGGAAAATGCACAATCATATACATACATACATACATACATACACACACACACACACACACACACACACATATATACACACACACACACATAAATACATATGTTATGGGGGAAATATAGAAGAATCAAGAGACTGGATGTGGGTGATGTGGGGTTGATTCCAGATTAGGATCAGGGGCATATCATATTGTCACTACACATGCATTTATGATTGTACAACACAACTCCTCAATAAAATTTACATTAAAAAATGAAAGCACATATACTCCAAAGAAGAAGAAGAAAAAGAAGAAGAGGAGGAGGAAGGGGAAGACTTTATTTTGGCTCACAGTTCTGGAAGTCTGAGTCCGTAGTTGGTTGATCCTGTTTGTTGATCCTTGCCCTGTGGCAAGACAGGAATATCATGACAGGGGTACATTGTGATTGCTTTTCTCATGGCCAAGATGAAAAAGAGAGTGAGCGAGGAAGGGGATGGCGTTCTAATACCCCTTCAGGTGCACACCTCCAATAACTGGAAGCCTCCCATGAGGCTCTAACTCTTAGAGGTTCCATCACCTCCCAATATCTTCACAGACTGGGGAAAAGCCTTTAACATACAAGCTTTTGCGGGACACATCCATAATATAGCATACTGTTTTGGCTGCACCACACAAATTTTTATTTCATTCCAAATTCTAATAGCTCTTGTGACTTCCACTTTGGTTACAGGTTATATAGAAGTACATTATTTACTAAGCAGTCATGACTTTTCCAGATATCTTTCTTTTGCTAAATTCTTGTTTAATTCTATTGAACTAGAAATCTGGATGGAGAATATACTTTGTGTTATTTCATTTCATTTTTACTTGTTGTGATTTATTAAGTGATCTTTCTCATCAACTTTCTTTGTGCCCTGGAAATGAGAATGTGTGGTGCTATTGGTGGCTGGTGTGCTCCCTGAATTTCAGGAAGTTGATTGATAGGATTGTTCCATCTTCTAGCTCCCTCCTGGCTTCCTGTCTACTTGTTCTTCCTGCTGTTGAGAAAGGAGTGCAGAAATCAGTTAGAAGTTTGGATTTATGTATTAGTCTTTTCAATTCTGTTGGTGTTTGTTTCACATAATATGAAGTGTTGTTATTAAGTCTCTCTCTCTCTCTCCCTTCCTCTCTCCATCCCTCCTTCCCACCCTTTATGTTTTATTTTTGGTACTGAGGATTGAACCTGGGGGTGCTTAACCACTGAGCCACATCCCCAGCCCTTTTTATTTTTTATTTTGAGACAGAGTCTTGCTCAGTTGCAAAGGCTGGCTTTGAACTTACAATCTTCCTGCCACAGCCTCCCAAGTTGCTGGGACAATAGGCATCCCTACTGTGCCTGGCAGGTACATCTCTCTTTAACATTGTTGTTAAAGAGAGACTTCTTGAGGAGTCGGCCCCTTTCTTGCTATGCTACATCATTTTATAACCCGTTTAGTTTTCTTATTTCTAAATTCGATTCCATTTGATATTAATATTCTTTCAATCAGCATTTAAATGGCATGTCTTTTTCTGTTGTTTTACTTTTTAACCCATATATATTTTCTACTTAAAGTGGGCCTGTGAATAGAGTGTTTAGATGGATCATGCTTTTTTAGCCAATCTGATAATTTCTGCCTTTTAATTAATGTTTTTAGCCATTTATATTTATTGTAATGATGTGGCCGGAGTTAAACATGCCATCTTGCTAGTAGTTTATTTGTTAAATCTGTTATTTGTTTTATTATGTCTGCTTTTGGACTGAATATCTTTTATTCCACTTTGTCTGTAGAATTGATTTGTTATTTATGCCTTTAAATTTTTTTATTTTATTTTATTTTTTTATTTTTCAGTACCAGGAATTGAACCCAATGGCACTTAATCACTAAGCCACGTCCTCAGACCTTTTTCTTATTTTGAGACAGAGCCTTGCTAAGTTGCTTACGGCTTTGCTAAATTGCTGAAGCTGGCCTTAAACTTGCAATCCTCCTGTCTCAGCCTCCCAAATTGCTGAGATTACAGGTATATGCCATCACACCTAGCTATGCATTTAAAATTTTTAATGGATGCTCTAGAATTTATCATATGCACCTTAATCCCTTAATTAATTACAGTCTACCTTCAAATAATATAAGGCTTCATATACAATGTGAGATTCTTACAATAGTGAACTCCTTATTCCTCCCTCCTGCTCTCTCTTTGGTTTATTATTGTCAAGTATTTTCCTTTTATGTATGCAATGAATCCATAATGCATTTCTACTATTTTAGTTTTAGAAGTCAATTATCTTTTGTCTTAGAGAGTAATTAAAAATAATTCAAAATTTTGTACCTTAACTTTAACCATTTTCAGAGACTTTTACTTTTGTTCATAGATCTAAGTTTCAGTTATATGTCATATTCTGTGTGCTGGAAGAGCTTTCTTTACATTTCTTGAGGTGCACAGTTGCTGATAATGAAATCTTTCAGCTTTTGCTCGTCTGAAGCAGTTCCATCTTCATTTTGGAAGATATTCTGGCTGGATGTACAGAAAGCTTTTCTGGCTGGATTTAGTTTTGTTTTTAAAAATTTACTCTATTGTCTTCTGGGTTATATACTTTCAGAAGAGAAACTACTTGTGATTCTTACCTTTCTCTTGCTTCTTTTTCTCCATACTTTGTTTACAGAATTCTGCTTGTGTCAAGAGTTCTTCTCTTTCGTCTTTGTCTTCTCTCTTACTTGAAATACTCTGTGCTTCTTGATCTATTGATCTTTTTCTTTACTTTTGGAAAATTCTATGCAGTTATTTCTTCAACTCTTTCATCTGCCTTGTTCTGCTTCTTATCTTTTGGGATTTTAATCGCAGGTGCATCGGATCATTTGATATTGCCACATTCTATACTGTTCTCTTGCTTTTTTCTTTTGGTATTTTAGTTGCAACTTCTATGGAACCGTTTCCAAGTCCACCGAATCGTTCAACTGTGCCAGTTCTGCTTGTGGTCCTTGCAAGCAGTCTTCACCTCTGTTATTTTGTTTTGTGTTCGTGTTTTCAGTTGAATCTCACTTATAGCTTCTGCTTCCCTGATCAAGTTTTCCATCTGTTCACAGACACTGTCCACTAGCGCACCAGACATTTTAAATGTTAATCATACCCATTTCCTGTCTGTTACTACCAACATCCAGGTATCTCTGAGTTTGATTCTATTGATCATTTCGTTTCTTAACAATACGTTGATTTTTCTTGTTTTTATATCTACCTCATAGTTTTCGTTATGTGTGGAATAACAGAGACAAAGGCACATGTTACTCACGTCTGGAAAGGAGCAGGTCTTTTCTTTGGCCAGGCCTTTAGTGTAGAGGCTGAGTTAATCTAGTTAGAAGTTGAGCTGAGTTTCAATTTTATCATTCTTATTGTCACCTTTAGTGTACTGCTAGCACCTCTACCACAGCGGTATATCACCCAGGGGTGATTTTGCCCCAGAAGATATTTGGCAATGTCTGGAAACATTTTTGATTGTCATATTGAGAGGAGGTGATATGGGAAATCTACTGACTATAGACTAGCAATGCTGCTAAATATAGGACAAAGCACAGGATGACCCCACAGCAAAAGATTATATGGCCAGAAATGTTAACATGACAAGATTGGGACATCCTGTTCTAACACTGAATTCCACTTGGGGTTGGGGTAGGGCCGTGGACGTTTGTTCTCGAGGATCCTAGCTCCCCATTATTTCTCGGCCTTCCCTGTGTGCGCACCTCAAGGAGAGTTTCTTTCAGCGCTCTTGCCTTTCATCTAACAGCAAGCAGCTTCGCTCGTTGCCGGCCTCTGCTAGCCTGGAGATGGAAGGTGGGAGGGGGCGGCATGTTTTCCTGGCTCACCCACAGCTTTAGGCAGGCTCCGAATACTAAATTTCAATCTTGGAGCTGTCTCAGAGATCCTGTCCCTCCTCCCATGACAGCCAACCTCTATGTCTGTTTTGGTGGATCTGGTGTGGAAGACAGCTTCCAGTAGGAAGTGAGCTCTCAAAACATTACTGTAGGGGCTGGAGCAGTGGCTCGGTAGTTACGGCGCTTGCCTAGGATGCGCAAGTACACGGGTTCAAACCCCAGCACCCACGTACACAACTAAGTGTTAGAGCAACGAAAGCCAAGTGGAAAACTCAATAAAAAATTGATTCTCTCTGTCTCTCTCTCTCTCACTGTCCTTCTCTCTTTAAAAAAAAAAAAAAAAGACATTACTGTAGGATCCTGGGCCCAGGAACACCTCCTGCCTTTCACCCAGAGGGAGAGGGTTTTTTCTCTCATGCTTTTACCGTGTGCTTAGGGTGGCAGGGTTTGTGCCCATCTTTAGGACCTCGAGGTTTTTGCTCCACTGGAGAGAAGGCTTTAGCCCCTTCCTGAAGTCACAGCTGCCCCTTGCTGTAGATCTTCTCTCTTGGGTCTCCCACCCTGCTCCGAATCTTACCCACAAATATCTAGAAAAGGTCCATGGAGATACAATGCTTATGTCTGTGCATTCTGCACTGTCACCCTGCCCTGATTCATCTTTTACAAGTTATTTTACAATTCTTGAGAGCTTTAGCTTAATGAATTGTACCCATGAGTAGGGCACAGGAAGTCCCTTCCCGGCATGCTCTGCCATAGGGGAGCCAGTGTTCACACTCATCTTGTCTTGGAGGAGAGGTCTTGCTCAGATTTCAGACCACCTAGCAGCTCTGCAACCTCAGATCTCCCATGGTCCAAGAAAAATTTTAATTTTATAATTTATCCAGATGTTTCTTCTTGTTGCTCTTTATAGCTATCTATGATCCACACACCACCTTTACTGGGCTAAGAATTTTTAATATCGTCTGTTCTGTGGCCAACCGTGTTTCTTCCATATAATTTATTTCCCAAAGACCAGCAAGAAGGAGATGAGGTCAGTATAATGCAGAAGGCCTGTTGATTGTATGCAGCTTCTTCCTGCATGCTAATCTTTTGAAGCAATCTGAAGCAAGCTTTGTCAAAATTAAAATTAAAATCTTAAGAATGCATACCAGGGCTGGAGCTGGAGTGGTGGCTTAGTGGTTCCGACGTAAGTGTTGGAGCAACAAAAGCCACATGAAAAACTAAATAAAGTTTATTCTCTCTCTCTCTCTCACTGTCCCTCTCTCTTAAAAAAAAAAAACAACTGCATACCAAACTTCATTGAAATTCTAGTCTTGCCTTCCTTTAGGTCAAATAGCATCTGACTTAGTGACTTCCAGTGCCTTTGATGCCACTCTCTTAAGTGATCAGGACAGGCTGGGAGTACACATAAAGAAGCTGAGAAGATATTATTAAAACAATGTTATGATGGGGGCTGGAACAGTGGCTTGGTGGTTACGGCGCTTGCCCGGCATGCCCAAGTACACAGGT
The DNA here is from genome assembly GCA_004027875.1 of Aplodontia rufa. Taxonomy (NCBI): domain Eukaryota; kingdom Metazoa; phylum Chordata; class Mammalia; order Rodentia; family Aplodontiidae; genus Aplodontia; species Aplodontia rufa. The sequence goes on from PVKS010016079.1 coordinate 39,927, forward strand.
TCAAACCCCAGCACCACGTACACATTGCTAAGTGTTAGAGCAATGAAAGCCATGTGAAGAACTCAATAAAAATTGATTCTCTCTCTCTCTCTCCCTCATTGTCCTCCTCTCTTAAAAAAAAAATCAAACAATGTTATGACAATGAATTAATGAAGAAGGATGTACCCTAAATCCAAATTTTCATATTAATTAAGGTGTTCCCTATCAGAAACAAATGCCTTGCAAGGCACATTTCAAAAGAGAAAGGATTAGCCTGAGACTTCTCATGCATATATATTTACCTATGCCAGTATTTTTTATTAAGATTGCTAGCGCTTTTTATTAATATTCTGGTTTCAAACTTCCATAGGTTTGACTGATTTGTCCCAATCCTATTCCTCTTACAAGCTCTGTTATTTTTATTGCATGACTTTTCAGAATGCAAGAATGGTAATGTAGTTAAAAAAAATGCCCACAGTACGTATACTTTGTGATCATGAAAGCAATGCATACTCATTGTTGAAAATTGGTAACTACAGAAGGAAAAAGCAAAAATTAAACAACTGAGAATTCTTTGGCTCAGATAATTTTTTACTATCTTACCAGATTTTTTCCAGTTCATATATATTTATTTTAAACCTAATGGGAATGAAGATGCTACATGTTTCAAAACTAAAGAAAGCAAACCAGTTTTTTTTTTGAAAGAGAGACAGTGAGAGAGAAAGAGAGAAGAAATTTTTATTTAGTTTTTCATGTGGCTTTCATTGCTCTGACATTTTGTTGTGTACATGGTGCCAGTTTTAAAATAATCTCTGAACCAATGAGGGTGAGAATACACTTAGGGAAACCATACACATGCATAAACACACCAAATGAAGTCCTCCCACTCTGAGAATATAGCTCTTTATGGCAGAGAATGGCTACGTTCAATCTTTAATTCTATTGAAGTTGAAAATATGGAGACTAGTTTATGATTATTTTTAAGCACTGAGATCTGATTCAGTCAGGGCTCTCCAGAGAAACAGATCCAGCCAGGTATATGCTGTTCTATAAGGTGGGGAAGTGGCTCACATAATTATATAGGCCGGTAAGTCCCATGATATGCCGTACACAAGGTGGAGAACCAAGAAAGCCAGTGGTGTTATTCAATATTAACCCAAAGATCTAAGAACTAGGCTTGGGGTGAAAATGGGGGACTGCTGATGTAAGTTCCAGAACCCAAAAGCCCAAGAGTCAGCAGAACCATGTCAGAAGGCCACAGAAGATGAACATTCCAGCTCAACAGGAGAGTTCTCCAAATCTGATGACCTTGAATTTTTGGACCTTTAAAAGGCATTTTCTGAATCCAAGGCATAAGAATTTATAACTCATGCAGAATCAATTAAAACTTTTTTTGGCATGAATTCTGTGGGAGTGATCCATACTGCAGTCTTAGAGGGCAACACCAACTTTCATTGTGTAATTAGGCGTTAACAGTGACCATCTTGCTGAATCTGCGGGAGAAATGATCTTGTAATGATCTCTACTTTCTATTCTTGACCTTGGGATTCTGCAAATGACCAGGAAGAAATGAACAGAGCAAAACATCTGGGATAATTCGACGGGAATGTGATGTGCACGTTTCACTGACATATGGTCCATTCATTGCAGATTGACCTTTGAAAAGATTTCCCCCCACAGGAAAAAACCCTTAGGCTCTCCTTTCTCCCCTATCAAAGAGAAAACACTCCACAAACAGAGGCATATACTCCAGAAACTGGCCTCCAGATGAAAGCTATTGATAGCTTCATTTCTTGATTAAGAAATAATCTTCAATCAAGACGCCCACAGAGATGGAGATGCACAGATACACACATATACATATATATGCATATACAGTTAGTTGTAGAGAAAATAAAACTGTCATTGATCTTAAAAACAAGCCACTAACTCAGAGGCCTAAGGGCAAATGCTTCAGTACATACGAACAGTGTATAACCACTAGACCTAAAGAATCTATTCTTGATTGCATTTCTAATTTACTTTGATTTACTAGAACTAATTTGCAAAAGTGACTGGCAATCCGCCCTTGGAAAGGGTGCTTCTAAATTTAAAATTCAATTTTAATTCATTTCAACAAATGCTTATTGAGCTCTTTCTAAGTGCCAGGTATGATGCTAGGGGCTGGGGATCGAGATGTGAACAAGAAACGTGGTAGCCGTGCCCATAATCTAGCAAAACCTCAGAATTGAGATTGTCTCTTAATTTCCCATAAGAAAACAGCACCCCTAAAGCACTCCGTGGAATTATAACCCATGCCCTCCACTTGGCCAGTCATCTGGGGCTGACTCACAGGCTCAAGACATGTCCCTGATAGTGGCAGGGCTTGTAGAGATGAAGTTTCTGGGCTGGTGGAGTGCCTCACCGTGGTTGAATGCAGCCAGCCATAGGGTCCAGTGCTCAGCACCAGCATGGCAGAATCTGTGCCCTCACCAGGCAAGCCGCACGGCCAGCATGGGGTACTGCTGGGGACCTACAAGCCCTACAAGGCCTCAGCAACTCCATGAGCTGAGCGTTATCCCTTGAACACACCCCTTTCCTGCTAAAATCAGCCAGACTCTTTCTGTTGCTCACAATTCTGAATCCTGATGGATACACATGGTTAGCCTTCTGCCCACTGTGAGCTTTCTGCTTCAGCTCAAATCACATATAAAAAATGTCTGGGGGCACGGGGGCTGGAGCAGTGGCTCAGCAATTATGGTGCTTAACCGGCATGCACGAGGATGCAAGTTCAAACCCCAGTACCACGTACACAGCTAAGTGTCGGAACAATGAAGGCCATGTAAAAAACTTAATAAAAATTGATTCTCTCTCTCTCTCTCTCTCTCTCTTTATAAAAAAAAAAGCCTGGGGGAAAATTGGATTATGCTGTATAGGGTAAAATTATCTAATTAGAATAAGCCCTTTAAGCAGTGGTTGTCATCTGCAGTACTCGCTCACATGGACAGATCGTGGCCAACTGTGGGTGATGCCTCTATCAACCTGTTATGAATAAAGAGCTGAATTTATTTTCCTATCAAATTACAACAGATTTAATGGTACTCCTGTCAATCATGTGCATTTATAGATGCGTTCTTGAGTGGGAGACAGAACGGAATGAGGGGCTGAAGTTTTTTCCAATGTACACTCCAGCTTATTCTATGTGGGCTGCAGCACGACATGCCTCAGGTGTGACTGACATCTGCATTCAACGGCGTGGACTCTTTCCCTGTGTGTGGGGAGGGCTCACTGCCCACGCTGAGCCAACTCTGCTGTCTTTGTGGAGCTCTGTGCACTCAGGGCACTTGTCCCTTGCAGGTGCCCACCGCCAGCTTTGGTGGCCACAGCGTCAAACCATCCATCAGCAGCCTTTCGTATTATGTTTCAGAACACATACCAACGGGGACCCAATTTAACTCGAGGACAAGGAAATGTTTTAAATTCTGGAGCTGCTCTGAGCCATATGAGTCCAGTCACATTGTGTAACCTTCCTTTACTATTTCTACGTGTGCTCTCCGCACCCAGCTGCTGCAAGGTACAATATTATACTTCGCCCAGACTCTGGCACCTGTTGTAGGCAATTTGAAATGAAAACAAGTTGGTGGGGAGTGTGATAAGATACCTGAGAGCACATTTCATTCACTCTGAACACCCTTGCAGACTATTCCATTTCAGCAAACTCCGCTCCATTCTTCTTAGTCATTATTCAACAAGAGAGGAGCTGGGAGGGGGGACCACATCTCTCTTTATTGAAAACTAACTGGTGCTCTGCCGGCCCAGGGGCTGCACGCAAGCTGGGCTCACCCCCTCCCAGCCTGCCCTTGCCTTTCTTGTCTGTGCTAGATTCCCTGCCCTTTCTGCTTCTCACAGTTGCCGTTCCCTGAAGAGTGTCCATTTCCCCTGCTTCTGTTCTGCACTGTCCCTTGCTCCTTATGAAAGGACGTGGAGGCCCTGACAGACCTGGAAAGAGGAACAAATTAATGCCATGGGCCCCTCCAGGTCAGACATGGCTGGCATAGGGGAGCCTGGCATGAGCATCCGTCGACCTTGTAACCCTTCATGTGCCCTGCTCCGGGCTCACCCGTATCCCTCCCAACTCAGAGTTGTCTCCTCATTGATGAGATCGCTTAGGACGGCTTTGAGAAGGTGCACAGAGGTCAGAGGTGTCTCCCGGGGTAGGAAATGGAGATGTGGAAAGGGAGGGGAAGTGTAATTCCCTCTGCACGGCTCATCTGGCTGCTCTTCCAGGTTCACCCGTGGAGGCCCAGGCTGACGTCTGATCTGAAATGCAAGTGTGGGGGTTCTCTCTGGAGCACTCAAAATTCAGAATGGGACACAGCATTGCTCAGGGAATGGGGAAATGATCTGCTCTGGAAGCACAAGGACTGGGTTTAGAGCCAGACATACCAAGGTCCCAATCCCATGCTCTGCTTGATAGTCGTGTGGCTTTCGGATAGTCACTGTTTCTATGAGCTTCGGTTTTCTCATCTATAGAATGTGGATCTCAATTTCCTTGTGGTAAATATTGTGGATTTAACTAAATTATGTGTTTGAAATACCTAGTTCAGTGCCTGACTATTAACAGTCCCTCAATAAACTATAGCAAATATTTCAAATACATATAATGTCATGGGAGTCATAGCCAAATAATCATAGCTAAATTTCAGTTGAGAAGCTTCAAGTCCTCTTCTCGTCCTCTTCTTCCTCCTCCTTTTCCTTCTTCTTCTT
>PVKS010016080.1:0-44636 GCA_004027875.1 Aplodontia rufa
CCCTCCCCTCCTCCCGCCCCTCCTCCCTCTTCTCTTCTCCCTCCTCCTCCTCTCCCTCCTTCTCCTTCTGCCCCTCCTTCTCCTTCTCTCTCTCTTCTTTCCCTTCTCCTCTCTCTCTCTGTCTCCTCTCTCTCTCCCTCCTTCCTGGCTGCCAAGAGCAACTAAATCCTCTGAAACCATAAGCCAAAAATAAATCTTTCTTCCTCTAAGTTGTTCTTGTCAGGTATTTGGGTTACAGCAACAAAAACACTGACTAACACACCAGTACCTGTGAATACTTAAGTATTAATATGTGCATAGAAACAGTTTCATGAACTCGAAAATGTAAGTACGTATGAATATGCATTTCTAATTGCATATAGAAATCTGCAAAAGCACACACATATATAACACAAAGTGTATGTTTATGTGCATATATATACACATATATAAAATGCAAAGAAAAATATTGAAAAAGACAAACTAAAACATCATGTTGCTTATCTGTAATGGATCCTTTCTATTTCCACCTTCCCATTTCTTGGACTTTTCCAAAATTTTTAGATTATTTTGCAAACTAGATCATGACTTTTTTTATTGTCATTATTAAAACAGGTCATCCTTCTTGTAAGACTAGTTTGGCCTTAAAGAGCCACAGAATCCATCTCTCAGAAACTGCAGACGCCATCTAGTTGCCATTCTAAGATGAGGACCTTGCAAAGACCCTGTGCACCTCCCCACAGCCCTGTCTTCTGCTCACTGCATGTGACTTTGTTGCTGGGTAGGTGTTTCCATACCAGCTCTTCCAGTTCACACGGTGTCCACTTCATCCCACTGTTGGTGCAAAATGAGGCTTGGACCCAGGGCCTGCAATCTTTGAAATGCAAACAGTGCAAACCCTCCCAGGATCTCAGAAACAAGCTCCCCATCCAAATCAAAGCAGGAGGCCTTTGCAGAACAGAGGGGCGGAAGCCCCACACAGGTCCAGGGCCGGAGACTGGCCACACACCCCTGCATCTTGTCTGTCTCTCACACTGATGTTGAACTCCATCTCAGGAATCCGGAGTGTGTTCTCATTCCTATCACTGACCCTGACGTTGAAGATGAAGGATTCATCACAGTCTTCCCTGCTGAGCAATCCACGACATCAAAATAAACTCAGAAAGCAGAAACTGAATAAATGTTGCCGACTCATGTACCTGACAACACTAATCAACAGCTGAAACGTAATTACAAGTTTCCCACTGACTCCTCCAGTGGACTGAAAGCCACCAAGGCTATGAAGCTCTTGATCTCAGCCAGTAGTCCCAGGGGCTAAGCATCGTGCTGGCTCAGGTTAGGTGCTAAATAAACATGTAGAACAAATCCACACACTAACGTGAAGAAAAATTCATCTGTCCTTGTTAGGTTCAAATCAGTTTCTCCACCTGAGTAACCACAGGCATGTTGCTTATGAGCTCCGTTCCTTCCTAAGAAATGGAGATGCTGCAGGACACTCTAGAAACGCTTAGCTGGCAGGCACTTTGAGGTCTGGGAAAGAAAACACCGACATCCACCATCGTGCATGGAACCTTCAGGGGTCCTAGCCTTCCTGCTGTGGAGTAAGAGCAGCGGACCCTCCTCAGGCATTCCTGCAGGCAGCCTGCCCTTCCCCAGCTTTTAGTAACTTCAACTATCAAAGCAAGTCAAACTCCACAAACGGAAAGAAGGAAAAATGAAGGTGAGAACAGATACCAGTGAAATGGGAAACGGAAACACAATGAAGTCCAGAAGGCAGAAGCTGGTTCCTTGATCAATAAATGGCTGAACCTCTGGAAAAAGTGATAAAGAAAGCTGGTGAGGGAGAGGGAGAAAAAGGGTGGGCTGAAACATCATCAGGAATGAAAGAAGGGCTCTCACAACAACTCCTACACCTGTGAGAAGGAGAAAAGAAACTTCATGATCAAGTTTTTGTCCATCTGCTTAGGTTCAGTGAAATGCACCAAGCTACCCCAACTTTCTCACAAATAAGTAGAGAACCTTTGTGATCCCCTGTATATTAAGGAATTGGAATTTCCCATTCAAGAATCAAAACCTCCAGCTTCAGGTGGCAAGTGGTAGCAAATCTGGAGGAAGAAGCAAAACCAATTCAGCACAACTCTTTTGAAAACGGAAATGGAAGCAAAACTCCCCAACTTATTTGTGGGAATAATGACACCCAAATTCCAAACTAGATTGCTTTGGAATTAGAAGAAACTACAGAATCCTTGTTATTCTAGGCTCAGAACCCTCAACAAAATATTAGACAACAGTGTGTAGCAATATGTAAAAAGCACAGCACATCGAGACAGAATGAGGTTTATCCTGAGAGTGTCAGGCTGACTCAAAGTTTGAAAATAAATGCGAGCAACATTACAAGATGAAAAGCTGGCCTACAGAATTCAATTATATTCCACAAGCCAGTCATGAGTAACTGGAAATCAAAAATTTGAAAGCAGTATTATATATCTAAAATATATATTTGAAAGCAGATATTTATATATCTAAAATACATGCAGGATCTATTTGCTGAAAACTATAAAACACTAACAAAAGAAATCAAAGGAGACCTGGTTTAATGAAAAGATAAACTGTTTTTGACACCTGATACTGGCAAGGTAAAAATCCTTCCCATGTTGGCCTATAAATTCAGTGCAAACCCAAACAAAAGACTAGCAAAACTTTTTTAGAAATATCAACAAGTTTATCCCAAAATTTATAAGAAAAAGCAAAGAGATTTAAATGACTGGAATAATTTTGAAGAAGAAAAGCTAAGTTAGAGGATTCACACTGTGTGTATAGATTTAATGACTATTTCATAGACCTCAGTATCATTTATAATTTTATGAGATTTTATTAATTTTATGGCTAAAAAGCACCATTCATTGCTGGCGGGAATGCTGAAGGCACAGCCACCATTGAAGTTTGGCATTTTCATACAAAATTAAACATCACCCTGTGCAACCCAGCAATCACCCTCCCAATGAGTTGAAAGCACACATCTGCCCAAAGCCCTGCTCAGGCAGGAATGCGCCCCATTCATGGCTGTCAAAGTGTGAAAGCAATCAAGGTCTCTTCTGGAGGAATGGATGTGGAGACTGCTACACACAGAGAGGAGCGCTAGGCAGGGACCAAAACGGGTGGAGGAGCCTAAGGGCAGCTGCTGAGCCAAGGGCTGCACACACAGTGGAAGCACTAGGAAGCACTACCCAGGATTGGCAAGCTGCGGAGGAGCCTAAGGGCTGCAGGGCAAGGAGGCTAGCACTGGAAAATGCAAAGCAGTGGACACCATGAAGACTGGTGGTCCCAGGGGTGAGGGAGAGGGAGGGGTAAACAGAAGGTGCTAAGGCAGTTGAACTGATCTGTACGATTGTGATAGGTGACATCATACTCTCGTCCAAACCCATAGAATGTACACAGAGAGAGTGAACCTAAGGTCAGCTCCAGGCTTTAGTCAACAGCAGTGTGAGACATGGGCTCCTTAGTTTTAAAATTGCATCACACCCCTGCCAGATGCTAATATTTCTGGAAACTTGGGGTGGGAACAGGAACTCTCTGTGCTTTGCTACTTTCTATAAATCTGAAACTGCTGTAAGAAAATGAAGCCCATTAGCAAATAAGCCAGATCCTTACTTGTAAGATGTGTGCGTGTGTGTGCATTTATCCTTGTTTGTGTGAAGGGCTCATCTGACCTGCCACTGCAGCTTGCCCGGGGTCAATAGTGATCTTATCTGTTGGAGGCTGAAGGCTGGGGAAAGAGCCGGCAGCAACCAGCAGAAGTTCAAGGCGGGAGGAAGTGCAGCATCACTGCCTGGAGGAGCTGTCAAGGCAGTCCCACTGTCCTACGGACATTGGATCCTCAAGGATCCTGTGGCTACAGGGACAGAATCCTGCTGGGGGTACTGAGGGAGCCTCGGGTCTCTACAGGAAAGGTGTGGCTGCAGAACGGGGCCCCTGGGTAGATCATCTCCTCTCATCCTGGCGGGGGCCACTCCTCCTCCCCGGGCACCAGGAGGCAGAGCTGCCACTGGGTGGAGGCTGATGTGCCCAGGCCCCAGTCCACAGCAAGCAGCTTCCACCACACCAGGCCGCGCTCCTCCTGCCCAGTGAGACTGAAGGATGCTGGAGGTCTTCTGTTCCTGAGCTAGTTGGCTTCAGGGAGTCTCACATACATTTTTAAACTTCTGTGCAAGCAAATTGGCTCTCTCCCACACCAGTGCTGCCTTCTCCTCCATAATTCATGGCCACGCTGGCAGCTCTTTGCTCCTTAATCACCCCGACTTCTGCCTCTAAAACTGGGCCAACTAAAATCCTCCCACTTAAAACAAGAACCACATGTTTGTTTTATGTTTATTATTTCGTATTCCATTTATTATCCTAAAAGCTACATCTGAGACCTTTAGTTCTGGAAGAAGCCTGGAAAGCGAGAGTGCTGTTTATGCTTTGGCAAGATGAGGGCAATGTTGCGAGGAGAGCAGAAACATCAAGGATATTCTCCACACTCGGAAAGGGTTCTCCGTCTTCCGTTAGAGCCTTAAGATTTACACCTGTGGACAGACAAGCCATGGTGCAGTAACGTGATGCACCGCCATCTGGCCATCTGAAATTACACGCATGAGATCTACAGTCTGACACGAATGAGCACACAGAAACAGCTGAAAGCCAGATGCAGAATGTGGAACCCTGAGCACATAGTGAAGAAGTAGGCAGAGGTGACCATGTATCAATAAAGATCAAGAAATAATTGCTTGAAAGAAAATAAAAGGATGGCTTTGGGGATGCGTTTATATCCTGTGAAACGGTGTATTTAATAAGCAGGTGAGATTCACGCACACATGCACACAACTGCATTTCCGCTTTAATCCTACAGCAATTTTCAACTGGTGCTAGTGCTGCCGTACAGGTTTTTGGAATGAGCAAGAAGTCAGCTGCCCTGGCTGCCATCACCACCCTTTGGATGCCTCGGCTGGTGTTGGCGACCCCTTCCGGCCCCTCCAGGCAAGGCATGCTCCAGAACGTCTTTTGGCAGCCATGCTGGGTTGACATGGTGGTCTTACACAACGTCTTCTGGGAAGCAGAAAGCTACGCCAGGAAGCTCCATTTGTGTAGTGCTCTTGTGCACTTGGCTCAGGGATGGTAATCCTCATCAGGCGGCTCCCTGTGCTCCTACCCAGCTTGCTAACCCCAGGTTGGTTTCCTGTGCTTGCACTGGAGGCTGCAGCAGAGCTGGGTCCTTTTGGAGGCCCCGAGGGAGCATGTTCTAGGCCCCTGCCCCGCCCTCCAGTGCTTGCTGGCCTTCCTATTCCTTGGCTCGGGGACACTCTTATCACCCTGGACTCTGCCTCTGTTGTCACATGTCATTATCCCCTGGGCCTCGCTCTGGGTCCAAATTTCCTGGTAAGGGTGCTTGTCCTTGCATCAAGAGCCAACCCTTACCCAGTGTGACCCCATCTTCACTTGATCCTGTCTGCACATATCCAAATAAGGGCGTGGATTAGGATTTTAACTCACCCCTCTCTCAGACACTGCTCAGAGCACAGCACTTGGAAGCCAGACTCCTCTTCCCAGGCTCCTTCCTCCCTCCCTCACCCATCTGCAAGGAATGTGGCCCTGCTGTGAGGCTGTGGCCTTATGGCAGGGACATCAACTGTCAAAGGGAAGCAAACCCCAAAGCCTGCTCTTCAGTGAGCATTGAGAAAACTGTAAAACAGGGTCAGAGGTGATGGCCCCAGCTCAGAATTTCCAGCCAGTCTCTTCCCTCATGGAAGCACAGGGTCAAAGGAGGGTCCATGTACCAGAGTCACACAAATCCATGCAGAAGTTAAACTGTGATCAATGCCTTGGGGGTCAGAACAGGGATACAGCTTTGCCGGGAGGTCCCAGCACAGGGCCTCAGAATCTTGATGTGACAGATCCCATGGTGATGCAAAGCATTTGGAGACAGTGACACACTCTCATTCTCTGTTCTGAATGGTGCAAGGGAGGACGGGGCTTCAGCATTGTTGGCTTCTAGGCACCAAGTCCCATGACAGACCTCGTGAACCTGCCCTTTGCACGTAGTCGGTGTGAATGCTAAAGGAGAAAAGCAGGGACATCCCGCTGAGCACTAAGCCTCTGTCCGCTCCTGCCCAGCTCACGCCCATTGTGTGTGCGCCAGCTCCTTCCTACTAGTGTGTAGAAGCCTGTGGACCAGCGGCTCGCTGGAAACAGAATCCAAGCTCCATCTGAGCCTACCAAGACAGAATCTGCGTTTTCCCAGGATCCCCAGGTGATCTTTTGCTCAGGAAACACCGAGAAGCACCATCTCGGGCCCGCTCATGACTACTACATATCCCTTCCTCTTAATAACAACCCAAAGTCTGCAGAGGGGGAGGCAAGAGTTGATGTGGAGAGAGAAGTCAAGGACAGTCACATTTTTGTGTGTTTCAGTTTCAGGAAAAATTCTGCCTAGCTAAACATTACAGATTCAGAGCCCGCCAGTGAGTTAAGGTATCTTATTGCACAGAGACTTTCAGGCCACTGGAGAAAGGCTACAAATGACTGTCCTCAGATGTTTAGTGACATAGTCTCACCCTAAAAGAGTTGACACAGGCCTGAGAACCAAGCCCAGTTCCCGCAGCTCCACTCCACAGCAGTCTGACAAAGGTGGACGCCCTATGAACCTCAGTGGACAGGCAGGTGATGCGACACACCATCACACGGTTATAACTTTCTTTAAAATGCTTTGCCTGGTGTAGAACCTGCACTTCAAGTAGGTGGAGGCCACAGTGTTAGAGTGACACAGTCGTAGGGCAGCCTGGACTCACAATAAGACCCTGCCAACAGGTCATCGGGGATTGGGCATCACGGGGGCCCAATCCTAGCTCGTCTCCGTATTTCAAATGTCACTTACTTATCAGAAACTAAATCATAGCATTTTATAGACATTCTGTGGCTCCGTTCCCCGTGCTTTCAGGCATGCTGAGCATGATGGGATGCTGGTCATCACAATGAAGGTCAGTAGCTGCTCATGCGGATGGCAGAGATTACTGCAAAGCCAAAGTCCAGCTCCCTAAAGGAAGGCTCCAATATCAGCCTGGGTCCCATGCATACTTCCAAAGTTTGTCACCGTGTATAGTATATCCATCTCCCAGAGCCTGACATGTAGCCACCTTAAATAATGTTTACCAGAAACAACAATCCTGAAAGAGCTTTGTATGATAAATCCAATCATGGGATATGTCCTATTTTAGAGACCATGAAAGATGGTGTTATTTCTCAATCAACAGGGCAGTGAACACAGATTTTTCTACTCTGTGGTCTTCAATGGGCATGACCACCACTAGCCAGGTGTAAGAATCCTGGCTTCCCAACATCCCCATCCTCAGCGTGAGGGAGGCATGAGGGAGTGGTACAGACTGTGGCACTCTGGGTCACTCACACCCTATCTAACTGTCATCGTGTGGGCATACTGGTGCCATGTGGCCAGAACTTCTCATTTGTAGACAGTCTTTAGAAGCACAGAATTTTAAATATAATCTCCCCATTTTTAAACAAGGGAAAACAGTTTTTTTAAAGACTGCATGGGGCAAATAAAAGTGCCCTGTAGACTGGAATTAATCAGCCTGCTAGTGAAGGTGAGTCTCATCACACAATCACCTGAAAAAGAAACTCACCTGGAGTTTCATGCTCAGGTACAGGAGGCATGGGTTCTGGACACAGGTGCCTGAGTCCTTTTAGGAGTCTCTGCCCCTCTGCATCTCCTGGCCTCACCAGCATACAGCCTCCAAGACTCAATCCTCCCCGCCAAAGGGGTGTGCTAACCAGAGATGGGGGCTGTCCCTAAGAGGAGGTCTGACCTCACCAACAAGTCAGCATAGGGCCCTGGGGCTTCCTCCAACAGCACGAGGGTAACAAACCATCTTCTCTTGGATCACCATAGAGGCTGGTGACACCCTCCCTGGGAACAGCAGTGACAATGGGGACAGTGGCCCCACTAGTCAACTGGACTTATAACACCCTAGCTTCATTGGGTGCCAACAAGAGTGTATTCTCTCTTGTCCCCAAAGCAGCCACTGAACTTGGGAGTCGCTGGCACCTATCCTGTTAAATGCAGTAATTTTTATTCCAAGCAGCAAGATACCTGCCATCCAATGATTTTACAAGTTCTTGGATACTTTTAGGGGCTACAGGGATGAAGCATTAACAATCACTGCCCACCAAGCAGCTGCTGGTGGTCTATGGTGGACATGAAACGGCTCTTGAGAAAGCTCTTCCCTCTCTGTTTATCTCAGCCTTCCTGACACCACTGCCGAGAAGGTCAACATTCGGAGCTGACCCGTCCCTCAAGCCTCTCTGTCTCTGAATCTCCCTTTTAACAAACTAATTGCTAATCTCCCCTTTAACAGAGCAAGACTAAGATTCAGATCTTGGGCTGAGAAACTTATTAGGCCTGAGAATTCAGAAAGAACTTAGCACCATGGCTTGGTTATCACTATATATTTTTTACAGCTACTGTGCATTTATTCTAAGTGAAGTCGGTCTCCAGCCCCATTAATTTTTATCTACAAAAAGCAAGATTTTTTAAAAAAAATGACTTAATTACAAAGGAAATTGATCAAAAGAACATCATTAAGTGGACAGTCGCGCGGTGACATGAGTATGTGGCAAAACTCACAGCGGTGGGGGTTCGTGACCATGTTTTCATCTTGTAAGAAGAAAGCGACGAGGACGAGCCTGCAGGCCAGGGCCATGTGATTGGTTCCTGAGACTCACAGTTTGCTCAGATTCTAAGTAGACATAAAAGCCTCTTCTGCAACTCTCTGGCAATACCTGGAGACTCCAGAAGGCCACATCCAGTTACTGTTTTATTCTGCAAACTGAACATCAACGGGGCACTAAAGAACTCGAAATTGCTATCTAGTCTCCAAAGAAGGGAAGACACCAGCTTCATTCATCAAGCAACAGACCTCCGAACCCTACCTTTGACAGGAAGCATCATCTTCTTCATGTTGGAAGCTGTTAACTATGTTGACCTTAAAAATTTTAAAAATGGCTTAATTAGGAGGAAATATACTTATCAAAATGCCATGGAAACTGCCTGAAGACACACAAATCTAGAATTAGAAACAATCAAGAAAGTAAAAAAAAAAAAGACTTCTTTGTTTAGTTTTGATAATAATAATTTCTTGTTTGTTACATCCAAATTCATGATTACCACTTCTGTAACTGTAAGAAAAGTGACCCACAGAATTCTGGCATGTTGTGACCAATGTAGGGCCATTTAAAGCTCTAACACATACTACTGTTCTGTTAATTAACAAATTAAGAAGCCGGACTGTCTATTCAGGATGAAGAACAAATGCATTTAGGTGTAGCAAGTTAAATAACACCAGATGCCAGTTGGCGTGAGAATAACTGGGCTTCTTTCCTATTTCTTCCTCTTATTTTTAGACATTATTAATAATAATCAATAAAATAATAGAACTTGGCTCCTTGTATTTACAAAATGATTTACACTGAGACTTTCTATTTATAACTTCCTCCCTCCCCACAAATGCACATACAATAAGACAGGAAATGAAAAGGAGGAAGTCCACTGTGTCTGCAAAGCCAGCAGTGGATGGCAGTGTGTGTGACAGAGACAGGGGAGGCAGAGAAAGGCACACAGGGTTAACAGGTTGAGGCGGACGAGACAGAACATGAACTATTACAAACGCATTTTGGAATTTTTATATTTTTGTTAACATTTACATGTTTTCATATCAAGATTAAAAGTTACTACTTAGATTAAGTAACTAAAATCAAGTATGTAATTTAGCACTAAGGTTCTGATAAAGCAAAAAGAGAAGGCCTGTTTTTAAAAACCAAACATTTTCAATAAACGTTTTCTTATGGTTCAAACGTCTGGCCACACTCATGTATTTGAGATTTAATCTCCAGTTTAGGGAGGTGGTGGGTCGTTTAGGGGAGGCTAGGACACCAAGACTGCCCTGGCAAGTGGATTACTGTCTTCATAGGGAGCAGGTTCCTTACCCAGAGTCAGTGTGTCATCCAAGTGAGTTTGGCCCCTCTCCACCATAGCACTCACTTGCCCTTCTGCCTTCCACCACAAGATGGCGCAGCGAGTAGCCCCCCCAACCCCCTCCCAGACACCAGGGCCTTGACCTTGGACTTCTGGGCCCCCAAACAGTGAGAAATGTCTCACTCCATAACTTATTTTTTATGGGAGCTTCTTTTTTCTTTAGGTTTTGAGTATGTGTGTGTGTGGACACCTACAGCTCTAGCTCATTCATATCTCACACTGGGTTTTCACTATGTGAACGGTGAGCAACGCATTTTCCCATTCTCTTAGTGACGGTCGCTTAGGTTGGCTCCAGTTTTTCATTTTAACCAAAAACAAAACAAAAACAAACAAGCTGATGGTAATCACATCATGTGCCTACGGGAAGATTCTGTGGCACATCGGTTTTCAAAACGTGGTTAACCTGGAGGTCCCCACAACCCGATCAGGGTCCCGCAGGCCATGCTCCTTTCACAGAGCACCAGGGTGCTAATCACCTCTTTGCCTGTGCCACGGTTATGTGGATAGTCCAAAACGATGGCCTGTCCAATTGCTCATGCCCTGCAAGACGGAAGGCAGTCGGCCCAGCAAGACGGAAGGCAGTCGGCCCAGCAAGACGGAAGGCAGTCGGCCCAGCAAGACGGAAGGCAGTCGGCCCAGCAAGATGGAAGGTAGCACCAGCCTCTCCAAAGGGCCACCGCTTTCTTCTCCATGACGTCAGAAAAGCCAGTTGAGATTGGTGAATTTACTTACTTATCAGAGTCCCTGGACAACAGACACAGTGGTGGAAGTTAGTGATCTTATTAAACTGTTGCTCTGGAAATATTCTAGACTACAACGGACACGTACAGAGGGCATGGCGCTGTGCGTCCATGCAGAAGGCCATCTCCAGGAAGCGCGCGGCTGCCGGATGAAGCTGCCACCCCTTACAGAGCTCCACTTCTCCCTGAAGGAACTGACGGACTGTGGTTGTTCAGGCGTGGGAACCTGAGGCACTAAACCTTCATGAGGAGCAGAGTCTGCCGCTACCAGGAAGATGGTGGTCAGCCTCTATTCCAGTGATAACATAAAGCTTTCAACACAAGTCAGAACTGTTTAAAACTTGTGTCTGCCGTTCAGAGTGACAGTTTCCCAAGAATGAAAGATTTTGGGGATGGTATCAGCGGAGATACTGATGGATTTGCTTTTTCTTTTGTGTAGAGTGAAACATGTCAACTTTTAGAACATCTGCTCGTGATAGTTTTACGTTGCTTTGACGAAGTACCTGAAGCAGGCTACTAGTGAAGAAAACAAGGCTTACTCAGCTTACAGCTTTGGAGGTTCAAGGCCGTGGTGCTGGCAGGGGCTCAGCTCTGGCAATGGCTCTCTTCACATTGTGGCAGATGGCAGTGGAGGAAGCCAGCGTATTGCCAAACAGGAGGTGGAGAGAGCTGGGTGGGGCGTGAGCCCAGCTTTCATAATACCTCAAAGACCCGTGGAAAGCCACCTTATTCCTTCCCAACACCTCCCACTGGGCCTGCCTCTAGAGGTCCCATACTCCTTTACCACCATGAGGACTAAGCTGCTAGCACATGAAACTTTGGGAGACAAACCACAAGCACAGCATTTCCAAAAGATGCACAGGGAGGGACAGGGTACGAGCATGGACCGTCCACCCTGCCTGATCTCTGTGCTGCGGGCTCCTGGCTCCTGCAGGGACCCATCCTTACTCAAGGGCACAGCACAGCACCACACACCATGAGTCAGATTCCACAGAAAATGAAGTATCGCTCCCCACATGTTCTTCCCTTGCGGTCAGCCAACCTCAGGGTGATGGGTGACACTGCTGGGTCATCCTGTTAGCATTGAGACGATGATGATATCTGTTTCCTGCCACAGACTGCATTTCTCCACATTCACCCCAAAGAAACGAATTTTTTAACTCCCTGAATTCTAAATTATGAGCCAATTATTCAGACAATGAATGTTTCTTGATTTATATTGGTCATTTTAAATAAAGAACCAGCTGTATAATTTTAAAATAGAGAAAATTGCAGTTTAAGCAAATGAAAGAAATTAATTCTGTCTCTAAAACAAGTGTAAGTAAAGCCACTATCGAGGACTAAAGTGAGGTTTCGCATCCTCTCCTGGCCTCAGTTTCCCCTTTGTAAATAAAGGGTGTGAGACAAGCTGTCTTTTAAGATCCTCCCACCACTCAAGCTTGGCCAATTCATTTTATCAGGCTAGCAGGGAAACACGGGTAAGAGCCAGCCGGGCGTTCACAAAGGGATTTGAAACGGTGAATGTCTGCACCTCCCTCAAAGCTACCTGAAATTTCACATCACAACCTGGACTTCATTTCTCCTCTTTTTATGCATGTCTTAGAAATTAACTTGAGGTATCTGGTCTGAGTGATGTAGGAAGACTAGAAATCGTTCCATTTGCTGAAATGATTTTGTAAGTGCCCTTGATATATTTCCCATCCCTGTCAATTTAGGAAGTTTTAAAGAGGATGTCACTCAAAAGCATTTGCATAATGCTTTCTATAATATGAGGGGGGAGACCTTTCCAGAGGCTGACTCCTCCAGCTGCTGGGTCCACTGCTATTTTAGCAGAAAGGAGCAAGCAGGAAGGCTAATCCCTGGGCCACCCTACACTCACTTCTCCGGTGGGCTTAGGACCATCATCACTGTCATTCTGGCTGGCCTGGCCAGGCCCAGGATTCCTCTGGGGAGGAAATTACCTGAGTAAATGAAAACTTTGCATCTCCAGAGAACCAAGAAGCCCATATGGAAATCCTTTTCCTTGGAAATGGAAATGCTTAATTTTCAATGTACACTTTCATTCAAGGACAAATTTGGCTTCCTAGAAATCTGTATTTGAATTTCCTACAAGAGATTCCTGTAGAAGTTCTTTAGATCTCTACCCTGTAGCTAGCTGCAGGGGTCTAGATGGGGCCACCCAAGGGAACCTGAGAAGCCGGGAGGCTCGCACCTGTGCTGTTCACGTGGCAGCCACCAGCTAGCTACCTGACTCTCACTGAGTGCGTGGGATGTGCTAGCAGGGAAAATAATTTTGAATCTCATTTAACTTTAGTTCATTTAAAGTTAAATTGCCACATGTGATTAGTGGCTACCGCCATGTGGGATTCAGACAGACTGGGATCAAGGCCTCTTGTTCCTCTTAGGAGCTGTGTAGTAGAACACTTAAGCTCTCTGAGTGTGAATCGCCTCCTCTGTGCACACACACACAAATGTGTACACAGTGCACTCAGTCCTCACAACAGGGTGAATATTATCCCTGTTTGGCACACGATGCCTAAAGTGCTCGGGACAGGTTCAGTGAGCTACAGGAAGGATGTTACCTGCTTTCGCTGTACAGAAGCGATCAGTGTTTGAGGGGATCAAGAGGCTCACTGTGATTAGTACGCAGTGTGCAAGCACTCACACAAACGTCCCACAGTACCCCACAAAGGCACACATTTTTACTACTCTATGCCAATATTAATTTAATATTTATTAATATTAACTTAATGATTTCCACTCCCATCTCTCACGGGCAACTCAAATTTAACCTGCTCAAGGGGATCCCTTAGCTCGGTTTCTCCCACACCTGCACTTCCTCGGGGCCCCTAACTCTGTTCCAGAATCTGTCCGCATGTTCCTCACTCATCCACATTCTGTCCACTTCCTTCCCAAGCTCCCTCTGGTCTGCCGGCTCTTGTCTGTGTCCATCCCCACCACAGGAGGTTCCCCCGCCTCTCCCTGAGAGCTACAGGAATGTCCTCCTGACTGGCTGCTCCCGTCCTGCTGGGGGTTGAACTGTGTTCCTAAAAACATATGTTGAGGTCCTAATCCCCAGGCCTGTGACTGTGACCATATTTGGAAACAGGTTGTTTGCAGACATAATCAAGTTTGGATGTGGCCACACTGGATAAGGGTGGCCCTAACCCAGTGACCAGAGCCTCCACAAGAAGGGAAAACAAACAGACAGACGTGCATGGAGGACCACGCAACAACAGAGGCCTTCGCTGGAGCACCACAGCCCTGAGCCGAGGAGTAGCCAGGAGAGCAGGAAACCCTGGGCGTCCCAGAGGGACAGAGGGACGCTACCCAGGCTCCGAAGCACAGTCCTGCTGACACCACAGTCTCAGACTTCGGCATCTAAGAACTAGGAGAATCAGCTTCCCTTATTTCACGCCATCTGGCTGGTGGTACCCTGTTTTGGCAGCCCTGGGACACTGATGCCTTCCCTAATTCATCCTCCACAAGCACACCTGGGTGATCTTCTCAGAGCACAAATCCCATCGCATTACAGCACGAAGCCCCACATAGTCCAGCCTGTCCCGTCCCCTGTCCAACTCGGATGTTCCTGAATGAATTAATAGGTCAGAGGATGAACACTAGCGAATGTTCGAAAGACAACACAATGCAGAAGGTCCCACGCTAAAACCACCTCCAATAGCAACAAAAATAACAGGAGTTCCCCATTATCCAGTTCCGTTCTCTTCAGACCTCCCTCCTTTCTGACCTGGGAAGCCGGCCCAGCCCAAGCTGAGGACTCATGGCTCTGGGGACTGGAAATGGCTGGCACAGGAAGGAGAACCGATCTCGCATGGCTTGTCACTGAACGTCACTCAACATGGAACAAAGACATAAGGCTACAGAACAGCCTCATGACGTCATTTTGCCACATGCCGGAATGACAAAGCAAGGGTGAGGGGTTTCAGGAGAAAACTATTGTGGATTTAACAGCCGTGCATCAAATGGCCACCAGTTTTCAACACGGAGGTCAGAGGAGTGGTAGGGACCTGTTACGGATGGCAAGGATGTCATAAACCAATTTGGAGTGGAAAGTAAAGAAGTACGTAGCTGATAGCCAGTTTGGCAAATAATTGAGCACCGATATGGTGCACAGCTCTTTGCCTGATTGCTAAAGACTTCTGATAGCTGTTGAAAGACATTCTCTTCATCTGCCACAATTCCCTGGCCTCTGTATAAAGCACCTTCCACCAAACACTGAAGCAGAATCCCCGCTGCCCACCGCCCAGCTTGCGCTGGATGAATCACCTTGCTCAGCTGCTGTGCCGACACAGCACAAAGGCACCTGCATCTGGGCTTCCTGGGAGAGCCGCTCAGGGCCGGAGTGAGAGTGTGAGCGGATCCCATCTGCAATGAATCCAAATCTGAGCGAAGGTGCACGTGCAAGGCAGTGTTCTGAGAGGTAGTAGACGTAAATGTACACCCCGAGTCACCAAAAACACTCCCCCAACTCTTAGACGTGGCAAAATGTGACCAAGAAAACTCCCCAGACTCCAAGAAATGGAATGGAGTGGTTAGAGTGTGTGCCCAGGTGGGCTCCTTGGTTCTGCACACCACTGCACCCAGGGCCTATCAGAGTGTCTGGAGCAGGTGTCCAGTAAGGAGCTGGAGCCTGGGCGGGGAAGGACAGCAGCCACCACAGCCACTGTGGCCAGAAAACCACCTAGGGTCTCACTGCTGAGCCACCACTGTGCCATGCCCTTAGCCCATGTCCTTACTCACTCAACAAAGGCCAGGTCAGCCACGTACAGTGATTAGCTCCGTTTTCAGGCAAGGAACAAGAAATTAATTAAAGGGGCAGGAGGAAAGGGTGGGGAAGAAAGGAATGAAAGGAAAATATTTTTACTTCCCAAAGCACTTTCTAAAAAGATTCATTCCTGGGCTGGAGCGGTGGCTCAGTGGTTACAGTCTTTGCCTGGCATGCGCAGGGACGTGAGTTCAAACCCAATATCACGTACAAGCAAGTGTCAGAGCAACAAATGCCACATGAAAAACTAAATAAAACTGATTCTCTCTCTATCCCTCTATCTTTAAAAAAAAATTTATTCCAAAGATGTTTGGACTCTGGGGTTTAGATTGTTTGGCAAAACCTCTTTTGAACTTAGATTAATCTGCCTTTTTGAGCTTGGAATTAATTGAGCGTGGAATTAAAGTAGGAGGGAGGAGAGATGAGAAGGCACCTCCCTCTCAACAGGGAATCTGTGGCAACCTGGAGGTCTTTGGGTCTGATTCTGGGAAAAAGGACAAGTTGGGATTCTACTCTATCAACAGTGAAGGTGGCAACAGGCAAGTTTTGACCCAGAATCTGAGATGCAGAAACACTGGGCACCTTAATGCATCACCTTGTTACCACATCGTCTTGTTTGAAATAGTGTCCAGGTTTTAGCAGATGAAAGAGGTAAATTGCTTAGCCATGTGTTCAAGCTCTAGGGTCTGTGACTGAGTGTTTTAACTGAATGTGCCGTTACTTTAATCCAGGTTGACGGCTTATTGTTGAAGAGTTGTAGGTGTGATTTAAGGCCTCTACATGGTCCCTGTGCAGAAAGAGAAGCCGGGCGATAGCGATCGAATCAACAGCTCCATGCTTGCTCTCTGAGCGACAGCTCTGCACTGGCAGCCGGGCGAGAACTTAGGTTGCTCACAATTCAGGATTCGTAAGTCGGGTGCACTAAGCATCTTTGAGTGTTCATTGGGAGAAGTGCAGTTGGGGTTCCTGGGGGCAGGACAATGCTGGGGATTACGATGGGGCGCCAGAAAGGCAACCCATCAGCTAGCATAAGTCTGTGCAGAGGGGTCAGGGAAGGGCTCTACTTTTACAGAAGCTGGTATTTGAATATGTTAGGAGCAGCTACATTTTTGACCTCACATTTGAAATGACAAGGCAAAATGCCAGTTGCCCTTAGGCAACTCTTCCCCCTTACGCTGGGGTTCCACGAACTCAGCTGGTGACCTCAGGCTGCACCTGCTGGATGTCTTAGGTGAGTCTGAATTAGAAGGTGTCTGTCCGAAGCATCTGGGATTTTGGTGACAATAGACCAGTGCTCCTGTGTCCTCTGAAGTTCAGTAATACCTGGCAGCCACATGATGCAGCTCCCTGCAAGCTGACAAGAGCGTGTGTTCACATAAAAAGGCCTGAGCCACTGCTCGTCACCTAGACTTGCTGTTCTCACCTGGGTGCTGAAGGCGCCAACCCCTCACTTTCTCAGCACCTTGTCTTATACTGATGAATGCATCGTGAACATTCCAAGGGTAACTTTGCCTGAGTTCCCTGTGTTAATCACAGCTCTGCAGCTGCCCAGGCACTCACTGAGCTTTCTCTGCCGGGTTGTTGGTCAAGGGGTCTTGAACACGGTCTTTTCAGGAAAAAGCACGCTGCATGGAAGGTTCCTACTTGCCCAGGACCTGTGACCAGGATCTTGACTGAGAATGAAAAAGCACTGAACTCACCTCATCTAAAGAGCGCCACCAATAGCTGGGACCAGACAGCTCAGGACTCCCAAATGCATGGCAGCAGAGATCCTGCCACCATCTGCCTGCATCCCAGCCCAGCCTCCCCTCTTCCCACTTCCTCCTGCTGATGTCAGGCACAGAGGAGGGAGTGGAGTTGGGGAGTGAGTTTCTTTCTTTAGGAAACCAGGTGGGAACATTAAGAAAATCTCTGCAGGGGTGACTGCATCCCACCAGTACGAACTGCTGTGAGTGTTCTGGCTGGTCAGGCCCAGGGCCAGCTGGGAGGGAAGGCACTGAAGCGGAGAGCAGGACTGAGGGGACAGGGACGCACCTGATACCATGGCCACTTGCTGTGTCTTGGATGCACCAAGCAAACACAGAAGAGCCTTCCTGGTCACAGCCTTCCTTCCTGACTGGAGTTCCTGCCAGCCAGGGCAGTACAGCAGCTGGCATCTGGGGCATCTGGGTGCCTTCTGCCCGTGGGCGAGCTGTGCCCCTGGCTAGGGGTCTTTTACATTGATCAGAAAGGGCCAGCCTTTAGGTTTAGCATTGGTTCAGCCACCAAAAGCCTGCCAGAAGATTGCCTTTGAGAGATTTTAATTTCTTCCCCCAGTTTTTCCACGTCAGAGTTGTAGATGAATGAGCAATGGGTAGGGGGAGGCCTGCCAGATACAGCAGGCCCATGTCTTTCTTACTTCTTGCCGCTGTGTTTTCATGGGGATAACCCTGACGGTGGAGCTATCCAGCTCTCTTCAGTCATTTATGTTCCCAAGTTTTTATGCCTCTTTAGGGAAGAAGGCCAAGCATTGGGAGCAGGGGCGAAAGGTTCAAGAGGGAACAAGTGTAGCTGAGCTCCTCACATCAGGTATCTGCTGACACGAACAAGTATTTCTTTTAAAAATCAGAACATCTTCAATTAAACTTGGCATGCTATAAATAAATGCTATAAACAAAAAGCAGTTCATCCCAGTATTTAGAAAATGGAAACCACCCTGAGGAAAGCCAAGCCTTCATCTCCTTTCCCTTGTGCCAAGGCAGGCATCTCGGGAGGAGAGCAGATGACAGCCTGGGTGCAGGTAGGCAGCCTAGATCTGGCCAAAACCATGAAGCTGGTGAAAGGGACAGAGGCAGAGTGAGGTCCTGGGCCTGGGGTTTAAGAGAGAGAGAGGGTGAGCACCAGACATGGATACATGGAGCAAGGAACCTCAACTCCTGAGCAAGCACCTGCAGGGTGGGTGAACAGCGGCACACGGTTCTCACACTAGCAATCAGTGCCTTGAGGGCCTGGAGAAAATCACAGATGGGCCAACGATTTCCTTAGTAGCCCCAGAGTGTCAGTGGGGTGAGGGGCGCAGCCATTAAAAGCAGTCAGCTCACCTTGGAGAGGTCTGTGGTTCCCTCTTCAATATGCCAAGGGCTCCTTATACTGCAGATGGACTCAGGGGTTGGAGATGTGCTCAGAGGCAGAGCGCTTAGCATGTGTAAGGCCCTGGATAGCGGGAAACACTGGAATGCAGATGGACTGTTCTGGATAGGAGCTCCCTAGGCATAGAGCTGGGCTTGACTTAACACAAGCTAACTTAATTACTAGCCATCTCTCACAGGGTTGGAGAGAGGGGATGGCTTTCTGCACTCATCCTAAAGGTCAGAGCCGGCATTTCTAGAAGTAAACACAGGTTAACAAGAGAAAAGCATAGCAAATCTATTTCTGGAGCCTTCGGAAGTGAGGATGAAGGTCCAGGGAGGCCTGTTTGTTCTCATGGTGATGGTGATGAGGCCTGAACAGCCATGCGGACTATGACTGGACAATCCGAGCCAACCTAAGAGATGCAGGGCACCCAGCAGGGTCCGTCTGCCCAGATTCTTTCCTTTCTTTGCCGAGTGAGGGTCTGGTGGCCCACTACCAGACAAGGCAGCCCCGAGAATTTCTTCCCCGCCAGCTCTGCACAGCAATGTATGGGAAGGTGAGAGGAACACTTCTGGGATTTATGGTTGGCTTTGGCAGGGAGAGGTTCTAGTTGTTTCCTGGGGCAGAAGGGAGAGCAGGGGGAAGACAGGCAGGAGGTCACAAAGTTCTTGCTTCTGAGCCCCTTTCCTTGAGTCCGAAGTGTTCACAAGCCAAGGCACCACACCTGAGCTCCACCACATTCAAAAATCGCTCAAGCCAGAACAACCGCAGCTACGTTGATGACAATCCGTTTTAAGTTCCATGTGTATTTTAGTGTCATTATAGTTAATTCCCTAAAGATTAAACTGTTGAGCACAGGGATATTTAAATTAGGTTTCATGGAATAGGGGTCTCCATGAACATTTTTATGAATTAATGATTTACGCTACTTCATTAGGCATTGTTTTGCTAGATAGTGTCTTTATGATTTGGGAATGTTCCGAGAATGAATGAATCCTCCACAGCACTTAACTACATAAAATAAACCATTTATTTCTCTGATGGCTGAATAAAGCTAAATAAAGGACCTGTTTGGTATCTGAAGTCAGTTCTTCTCTCTTTCTTCTGATTCTGGTGCAAACCTTTTTATTTGACTGGAAGGCACTAATAGGACAAATTCATGGCTCTCTGACAAGGTTTAGTCTCCATCTCGTGGATGATGATAAAATAGAGCCAATTTTCTGTACAAATGAATGATTTAAAACCTCCAGCAGGGTTAATTTTCAAACCGCTAAAAAAAAAAAAAAAATTTTTTTTTTAAACCCTCAGTCACTACTGCCACCATTTGGTAGACTCAGAATGCACCTTGTCATCATCAGAAGCGAGCTTAGAAAGAGGAACAGAGAGCCTTCCAGAATGTCTGCAGCAGGAGCTGCCGGCCAAGCAGGTGAGCCCCGAAAAGAGCCCAGAGTCATTCGAGGGACACTGGAGTGAGGGTGGGGCTTCATGCTATCGAGTAATACTTTAATTTCATGCTCAGTGAATCTGCACCCCGCTTGCCTATGCTCCTCAGTGTCTTTGGGGGCCTTGGGATTTACAGCAGCTCTTCTCTGACAATCTAGCAGTGGTAACCTGTGCTCTGACCAGGACATCGCTCAGTACTGAGATGACATTAAACAGAAGTCCAGTCGGAGGGGGCTCGAGTGGTAGCTTGGTGATTATGATGCTTGCCTGGCATGTGCAAGGATGCGGGTTCGAACCTCAGCACCACGTACACAGCAAAGTGTTGGAGCAACGAAAGCCACATGAAAAAATAAATAAAACTGATTCTATCTCTCTCTCTTAAAAAAAAAAGTCCAGTCCGAGCATTTCTTAGAAATAACCAAGGAGACAATAGAGCGAAACAAAACCATACCAGAAAAACCCAGACAATATTCTTCTGCTGTTTAATTCATCTCAAAACTTTAAGTTCACAAAAACTTACATGAATTTGGTTCTATACAAAACCAAACATACAATCATAACAGCAAATAAACATGCTGAATACTTTCAGGCCATTTAAAATAGTGCCCTGATCGTGTACATAAATAAATAATAAATACTGCCTCTGTTATCTCCAAATGCGGTACCACCAAGAGCTGCACATTCTCGAGCGACTACTCGAGTGAGCAGGCGTGAAGGACAGGAAGCAGACAGCACTGAGACATGGGACGCGGCGGTTCTTGCGTCTCTCTGGAACATAACCTAGGGGCTGAAGGACCACTGCACAACCTCCGTTTAGCTGTCAGCAGTCCTAAGACCCAGGACAGCATCTCCCCCATACTTAGTCACAGGACACCAATTCTACACCCTTCAAGTTATTTACAAACCTTCAGCCCCTTTAGCCATTTAAAGACCTGGAAAACAGTCTAACCTTCAACACAGCAAATACAGATTGGTTTCTCTAGTCCGGTTTGTACTTGTCTACTACTTTTTCCACTGAGACGAAGCCTGACATATTTTTTTCATACTCTCTGTTGTGTTGTTTTTACCTCGGATCATTTCCATCGGTTTAAACGCAAGAGCTATGCAACAAGTCCTCAGAAACGAGAGGCACTTCTTGCAAAAAATGCAAGGATTCCTGTCACCAGATCCCTAAGGGTCTGCCCTGATGAAGAGTGAGTTCACAGCTCCGCTTTCCAACACTGTCTGCTCGGAAGTCCCAAGGTTCTTTTCCGCAGCAGTTGGTGCGCTGAACGTGTTGGGCGTGTGCATCAGAGATCATCAAATTCAAAATGTGCTTGCATGAATCCCATAATAAACCCAGCTTTAAAGAAACCTAACGCTACTCATTAGGAGCTCTGATTCGATCCAGTAATTTTGGTTAAAAGAACCAACCCGAGGCATAAAAATGTCAACAAGAAAAGTCAGTTTTTCAGGCTTTCCAAACAGAACATGTTACTATTCCCCAGATGAAGCAATGGACTCTGATAAACAAGAGCTGGGAGAGACTGCAGGAGGTATCAGCTCCAGATCCCAGCCACCGCTGAGGGACTGTCCTCAGCTCAGACACATGTGAGGCAGCAGAGTCAACAGCGTCACCCGTCCCCATTCTGGGTCAAGAACACACATGCACAGAAGGAAGCGGTGGCGGCTCCACGTGCACCCTCAGTACCTGGGTAAGAAACATACATATGTATAGTGTCATGCCTACTTAGATTAATTGGTCACAAAACTTTATAAACAGCTGCATAAAAATCCTGCAGAGAAAGAACAAGGGGTGCCAATCACAGGTGATGGACTACCCTATGCTCACAAGGAGCAGGGCAGGCAGGGCACATGGGACACTGCTCAGGAACACAGAATGACCAGCAGAGCTGTTTTTAAAATACAATGAGTCTACTGAGGACAAAAGACAAGAACACAGCTGGGCACTATGGAAACAAGGCCCACGATACGTATATCTTGTGTGTGCATAAACAGGCGTAAGACCTGAGGACAAGAATGTGCTTTCTCCCGTGGAGGGGCGTGCGAGGTGAAGAACGTGCAAAAATCTACAAATGAGTCCTGAAGAAAAAGCCTACTGTAAAATCTTTCATATGTTGCTTAGTATGATGAAAATCAGATTTTAAAAGGAAATATTATTAACCTCTGCACAGTTTTAACTATAAATGCTTCTTCTTAAGCTGCTTGCAGTAAGACTTTGTAAGCCATTTATGCTTTTAAACACAACATGGCAAGTTTTTCATTTGCTCCAAAGGTGAAAAAAATAGAAACATGGATGTAAAAAACAAAACACAGCAATTGTTTGAAGGGGTTAGATGAACTGCAGTCATTAACACTACTGGGCGCCTGACAAACATCAACACAGCCAACTACAGGAAGAAGATATTGCTCAACAGCAGGGAGGGAAGCCTGGGGAAGTCAGGAAACCAAGTGCAGATACGTGGTGAAAGGACCTCCGCAGCTTCATCCGCATTCCACTGCCCTCCAACACTCCTGGGCCTCTCCAGCCCCAGCCCAGGCTAGATTAGAAAACCCTGATCTTGCAAGCTGAAACACATCATCCTTTTTGACTAAGGACAACAGGATCTAGGTCATAAGTCAGTAATTTAGTACCTGCTACACTCAGCGTGCTCCCGCGAGTTGAGTTTTTAGCCTATTGAAGGCCTTCCGTTCCCACCTTTTAAGAGGCGCTGTTCCCCATTTCCTTTCGGAGAAGCCTTGAGTGCAAGAAATTCTTGGGCACTCACATAGTACACTCGCTCCCCACCGAACAGTGATCATGCTTTGACCTGCTGCAGCCTTTCCAACTGGAAAATCTCCAAATTATTTTGAATCTCAGTTTAGAGAACTCAGAAATAGACTTCACTACTGCCTCTAAATTCAATGTTCCCTTAAAAAAATCCATTTCAGAGAAAAGTACTGAAGTTCTCTAGCGAGTGAGCAATTCAGTGATAAACATAGGCTCGAAATAGAAACTCGCGCATTCCCTGACCCTGGAAGAGCTGAGGCTTCTCCAGGAGTGATTGGAAATTCTGCTTGAAGACTTAGGCAAAAGCAAGACCGGCAGTGGCTGCAGAAGGGCCTTACTTCAAACGCTAGGGCTTCACATCATTTAAAACAGTATGTCGTTTAGGACTGGCGTGCAAGTGAACATGGGAGCTCAGCTATCCGCCCTGGACTTTCCTTGACTCTTGGCCATGTTATTCCCTTATGCAGCACATACTCTGGTTAATTTTTACCTAAAGGCTGTCAACACATACAAAGGCTCAGTCAAAGACACTTATTGTTGAAAACAACACTGTTGGGGGTGGACTAAAGAGCCAATCAAGCACTCTAATGTCAGTCATAAAACACGTTGAAATTCACAGCATTGGGCATTTGGAAGAGCTCCAACACTTAGGAATCTGTCTTTGTGGACCATCATTCTTTTAATTTGCAGGTCTTTTGTTTTACTCCATTTGTTTTGAGCTTCTTCTCACTGGACGCAGGAGCATGACCACAGTTATTTGTGCTTCCTTTTTTCTTAAGATTTGCATGTGTTTGGGTTCTGGAGCTCTTCCAGGAGTCTGCAGAGTCCAGAATCATGGCTGGCTGTTTGGGAAGTCGGATATTCCCACTGCTCTCTATCCTTGGGCTGCCATCCCTGGAAGACAGATCCCAGCGCGGCAGCTTGCTGCTCTTACTCAATTTCCTTTTCTTTTCTTCCATCCTTGTTTCAGGGGTTTGCTTCCGAGAACATAACCTAGTGCCACTCGGTGCCTCAGTGGGTCTAGGGGACGTCTCGAAAGTATAATAGGAGGGATGGACTTCTCCGCGGTGCCAATCCTTCTTCCGTGAAGGGCCTGGCTTTGAAGCCCCTTCCAGGTGAGGCAGTGGCCTGGTCAGGGCCGTGGCAATTGCCTTACTTCTTCCAGGGCTCTTCAGCACCCCTGAGGTCCCAGGGGCAGCAGGAGGCCTGGCCTTGGCTGCCTTTCCCTTTTCACACTGTACCGTCTGCATCTGCAGCCACTCCAGTTGAATGAGCCTGTCCAGGTACCTCCCTAGGAGGCCCCCGGGCCGGGGTACGGACGCAGTTCTGCACTCCGCATTCAGAAGCAGGGCCATGTCCCGCAGGTCCCAGGAGCTGAAAGGGGGTGGAAGGAAGTCAGGGTAGCAGTATTCAGGTTTGGCGTGGCCCTGACCAGAGGGAAGGTCGAAGTTGACTGGATCAATTTCCTCAGCTCGAAGCTTGAGGTCTGGAGGGGACAGGGGAGAAGGGGGAATGGCAATTCTTTCTGAATCTGACAGGTCACTTGCGCTGTCCTCCTCCGAGTCTTCCTTAATAATTTTCATGGACTGGAAGTGAAGAAACAGTGTGCTGTCGGAGGCCTCCTGGTGCCTGGAGCCCAGTGGGCTGGCCTGGGGCTCTCCTCCTGGGAAGACCCCCAAGGAGCTGCTTCTCAGCTGGGAGGAAACGTGCGGTCCTAAGGGTTGATTCTGCCTTTTCCCTGAAGAACTTCTTGAGTGCTGTGGTTTGCTCCAAGATGGGCCAGCATTCATACTGCTGTGAAGAATAAAACTGCAATTCTTACCATATATGACCAAAAACACGTCTAACAGAGCTATGGTTGGACAAATTGAAAGAATCTTCTATCTATACTGTTCAGCTATTACTAGGCTATAGAAAATCTAACACCTCCAGATCCTTGCAGAAGCTGTAGTTCTGCAAAAAAATACTCTACATTGTGCTGTATTCAGGAAACATTACAGACTATGTACGTCCAAGTGCATGCATGGATCCTGTTTTACATCAAATACCAGCATTTAAAAGAAACTTAATTCTCAAAGTGCTTGTTTTATAACTTTAAACCACCTGTGTGTACTTTAAATAATACTAGCTTGGAAAAAATCTGTCACGCAACTCAGTGTATTCTGTTAATAGTCAAGAGTTTAAAAACTTTCAGAAATAAACCCATAATTTTCTTTTGTCCATGTATTTTAGGTTAAATGTAAATGCAAGTTTTACATTGTTTAATTGCTCACTGGTGATGGTTCTGAGCCAGCTAAACTCTGAATATGTAAAAGTACAGCATGTATAATCTATACCTTAAACTAAAAGTTCATTAATCTGTTTCCATATAGGAAACACTCAGGAAAGTATGTGTTTTAAATGATAGAAACAAAATCATACAGTGCCATTATAATTCAATATGAACAAGAAACAGAATTAGTGATGTCTTGCGAATGGTACAGAAAACACGCTGTGTGCTCCTAGCACAGCACAGGGCTCATGCTCTGAGGTGGAATCTGGCATCAGAGTTGAAAGTCCCATCATTTCAATTGATTCACCAAGAACAGAGCAGTTAACTGAGGTTGTTAATACTTTTCTGTAACAGAAGGCAAATATCAGAAATGAGAGTTAAGCACTTTCTGTAAATCTCAAGAGGTTCATTTGCTCAGTGATTTCAACCACACTGAGCAACTGTTTGGGACCATGTTCCCCTTAATTAATAAATGCAGAATATGTTAAGCCAGCATGTGCTCAACACGTATGAATGACTGAAGAAGTGTCGAAGGAATGGCTGTTGTTCAGGATTAACAGCTAACACTGCTAAAGCCTTTGTTTACAGCGGCTGTCAGTGTGCACCAGAGAAGACAGCTATTAATGGTGCCCTTCGATGCAAGAGGAAAGCAATGGAGAAAAGTGACAGAGGGACTTGCTCACAATGGACTCTGTTAACGCCACCAGAACTGTAACCTCTGCACACTGATGGCAAAGTAACATTTAAAGCCACTTTGTCCCCTCGTTTGTACTAGATGAAAAGTATGAATTTGGATTTCTTACCCAGGCCTATGTTTTTCCAATGATACATATTAAATCCTGAGAACTGAGGCACCATGACTTTTGCAAGATAAAGCAATCATAATAAAATTATTTACCTGCTTTTCTGAACATATTCATTCACCCTATTCCTTTTCTTGAAAAAACCACATGGCTGATCATCATCTGGGGTTTGATGAGCTATCTAAAAAAAAAAAACAGACATTCAGTAATAAATAATGCGAAGAGAAATATGTGTGTGCACGCACGCACGCACGCACACACACAAACACAAGGGAAAAAAAGGGCAAATCTAAAGATTTTCCCTTAAAGGTTACATCACCTTTTCTGTAGTGCTCAGAATATTCTTGCTCAATCTCTTGGAAGATGATGACAGCTGGGGAGTTGACTTCTTTATTCCTCTTATATTTGGAAAGAATTCACCACCAGCGGAACTAGAAGCAACAGCACACTGATGGTAAATATTGATTGCTCATGGTCCTATTACCAGTATTGGGCAGGTTTTCCCCTTGTTTATTGTTTAGTATCTGCACAGTACTGAAACACTGGGGCTCTGACTGTAGAGTGATCATATACTCTTAATCGTGGCATAGTAAGTGGGTACACTCTCATGTTTAGTCTTCTGTTTTTTTTTTTTTTCACAGTTTCACAGTGGATTCCTTCCCTACTTTTCTCCCTACACACACACACAGTTGAGGAAATCTGCATCACCACTTAAGGTCAAGTCTTACTCTAAAGCTCCCACATCCACTCATTCAACAAATAATTACAGAAATGCCTGGCAATGCCTGCATAGCTTTCTTTCCATGGAGCCTAAACTCTAGGGAGGCAATGCCCTTTGAATTCTTTGGCTTTCCCCCTCCATTAATCCAGTATAACAACACATGCTACATATCCTGCAAAGCCCTCCCTTCCTGAAACTGGTCACCCACACCAGGCTGCAGTATTTCCTCTTATTTTAAGAGGCCTATTGAAGGCGCTCTGATTAGAAACTGAATACTTCTGTCCTATAACAGCCCCTGTCTCTGTGAAATGGAAGAGGTAGATAAACAGATTAGGAACGTTTCTGTCTGAAATGGTCCTGTACTTTTTAAAATTATTTTTATTTACTTTTCACTTTTTGAAACGTTTCTATACTTCTTTACCATAACCATGTGGGTGTTTTTGGTTGGTTCACATGCAATGGTAACAAAAATCAAACAGGGGCTCTCACAGGCAGCTGATTCTACCATGCTCAACAGGCTTGACTCTTTTAGGTGCAGAAATTGCACTTGGCCTGGCCCAAACTGCTCTATACAAAGTGCACTTGCATCCTCTTCCATTCATTCCACCTGAAAAGCTTTACCCCAGAGTTGCTGCCCAGTATCCTGCCTAAAGTTCCTGGGAGAAAGGAACACCTGCTGGGTCCTAAGCAAGCTGAAAAGGAACTCCTGTCTCCCAGGTGTTCCGGGTGCACAGAAAAAAACTCAAAAGAGATTCCGGCCGGCGGCAAGAACACTCCCCAGGCACAGAGCAACTGCAGGATTCATCCCCGGGCACTGACTCCAGCCCAGCCTTCCCCAGGAGTGCAAAGCGGCCCCCACCCCCACCCGGGTCCCAGCTGGCCACCGGCAAAGGATTGTGGGGACGTGTGGCTGACGCTTCCCTAAGCAGCGAGGCTCCGGGGTCTGGCCGCGGGTCCGGGTGGCGAGGCACAAGTGCAAGGGGCTGGCTGGCTGGACGCCCCCGGACCGACTCCTGGATCGGCCGTGCCTCGCCCCCCACCATGCACCCCGAAATCGGAGGAGGGTAGCGCGCGTCTTCCTCGAGCTGGGTTTGTGCAGACGCCTTCGGTGATCGATAGGCGCACAGCCCGGCAGACGCACACACATCGATCAGACCTGCTGGGCGGCCGCAGAGGGCACGTGACGAGGCCGCGGCCCGCTGGCTCCGGCGGCGCGCGGGGACGGACTGCGGCGCGCTGCGGCAGGGCGCGGGCGGCGAGCGGGCGCGGGGCTCGGAGGCGCTGGGCCGGCGGGGCGCGCCCGCGGCGGCGTCACGAGGGGCGGGGCTCGCGCCGGGAAGTTGCAGCCCCGCCAGCCGCCGCGGCCGGGAGTGGGAGGGGCCGCCCGGCGAGCGCTGGCTTCCCCCGGCCCTACGAGAAGGCTCGCCCCGGGACCCGGGCGGCTCCGGGCAGCGAGCTGTGTTTCCCTGCTACAAGCCGAGGACCTAGGGCGAGGACTCGAGGGAGGGCCCAAGCTCCCTTGCGGGCTGCAGCTCCGAGGCTTGCGAACAGGGCTGGGGACGCCGAGGAAGCTGGCTAGCAGTGGTAACGTGGCCCCGGGTTCCCACTGCCCCGGCCGAGGTCGGCAGGACCATGTCCAGAGGCCCGGGCTCTGCCGTCCTGCCGCCGCCCCCAGGCTCCCGGAAGACCGCGCTCCGGAGCCTCAGCTGCCTCTCGGACTTGGATGGCGCGGCCCCGGAGCCGCGGCCCTGCAGGCCCCCCGGGAGCCCGGGCCGCGCGCCGGTGGCGCCCGCGCCCACGGGCTGCGACCCCCAGCTGCGGCCCATCATCCTGAGGCGCGCGCGCTCTCTGCCCAGTTCCCCTGAGCGCCGCCAGAAGGCCGCGGGGGCACCGGGCGCTGCGTGTCGGCCGGGCTGCAGCCGGCAGCTCCGCGTGCGCTTCGCAGACGCGCTGGGCCTGGAGCTGGCACAGGTCAAGGTGTTTAACGCGGGCGACGACCCGTCTGTGCCGCTGCACGTGCTATCGCGGCTCGCCATCAACTCGGACCTGTGCTGCAGCAGCCAGGACCTGGAGTTCACCCTGCGGTGCCTGGTGCCCGATTTCCCGCCGCCCGTGGAGGCCGCTGACTTCAGCGAGCGTCTGCGACGCCAGCTCGTGTGCCTGGAGCGGGTCACCTGTTCGGACCTGGGCATCAGCGGTACGGTGCGTGTGCGCAACGTGGCCTTCGAGAAGCAGGTGGCGGTGCGTTACACCTTCTCCAGCTGGCGCAGTGCGCACGAAGCTGTGGCGCGGTGGCGCGGGCCAGCTGGTGCAGAAGGCACCGAGGACGTCTTCGCCTTTGGTTTCCCGGTGCCTCCCTTCCTTCTAGAGCTGGGATCGCGTGTGCACTTCGCCCTTCGCTACCGAGTGGCCGGCGGCGAGTACTGGGACAACAATGACAGACGGGACTACAGCCTCACGTGTCGCAACCACGCGCTACACATGCCGCGCGGAGAGTGCGAAGAGAGCTGGATCCACTTCATCTGAGCTACAGTCGGGCTGCCTGGAGCTCCGAGGTGTTGGCCTGCAGGCCTTTGCTGGCTGAGTGCTCACCTCTGCGTGGATCCACCCGCCCTGCAACACCCTCGAGTTGTCTGAACTCGTTTCCTTTGGCAAGACTCCTGGCAGTGGCCCTTCCTGTCGTCTTTATGAAATGTGTGTATCACCCGGTCCAATAAGTAGCCTCACGTGGCCAGAAGGCCCAGTAGATTGTGGAGTGTATTGGGGGAGGGTGTGGGTGGGCAGGTGCATGGAAATGTTTGCCTCTCTGGAGAGGACTCGGCCCGGTTTGGGAAGAAAGGCCTTTTGCATGTATCCTGAACGTCCCTGTAAAAGTAGCTGTTATTTATTATTGTAGTGTTGGTACTTTAGGCCCATAGCAGATGCCTTCTCAGGAATACTCTGAATTCAATAAGCTTAAAGTCCTGTTGTATGTTTGTGACCGTTGTAAACAAAATGTACAGTGTGACCTGCATTATGGTCCCTCCAGGCATTCCTGCTCTGGGACAAGGAAAACCTGAGACCTCATTTGCTTGCCAATGCCAGTAGCCTTCTAGCAGTGGACACTATTAATAGGCTAGAAACCTATGCCTCCTGGTCATCACACAGTTTTTCTGGGCTTGGCTGCTGCGTCTCCTACCTCAGCAGCTGAGGAGGAGGCCCAAGCTTCAGATGTTTCAACTGGCAGCAGCCCCTTCCCTGCAGTCACTCCTGTCACCCATTTCTCTCGGGCTTGTTTAGCAGCTACGTCTGCACGTTAGCAGGCCATCCTGTTTAGGTGTGATACTACCTGAGCGTTTTAGGAAATCTTGCCTTAAGTTACTTCGATTTTCAGGTGGCAATAGAATTCCACGCAGCAGTGCCCTTTGCAGTTACCTTTCCGCCAATTTCGATGACTTTTTAATTTCCTCTTAAACATTAGAAAATTCCAGGATTTGTCTTTTGGAATTCCAGTTACCCAAGCGGAACTAGAAGGTTTTTTCAGCATTAGCTAGAGCCCTGGAAGAAAAATAATTCACCAATTTTGTACTTTTAGAATTGTTTTAAATAGTATTTATATATGTCAGGTTTTATCAGCTCCTGTAGCTTTATCCTTTGTGCCTTCAAATAGGAGAAATTCTAATGTTTTCTGGACTTGTTTCCCAGTTTTTAAATATGAAATACTTACAAAAAAAAAAAACCCCAACAACTCCAAGCAGTCAAGACCACTCTGCCCCTGTTACTTAGTACTGCCACTGAGAAGCTGATGAGTCCTTCTGGTGCTGACAGCAGGTGCTAGAATCGATGCATCGAAAACCAGTCAAGGTGGACAGAGCCTCCAAGATGGGACATTTGTTTATGATACAGCTGAAACCAGTGTGATTGATTTTGTGATAGCAATCACCAGTGAGTTAGTACTTAAAATTTTGAATGCCTGCTGACATTTGTCAAATCAGTATCAAAAAGTTGCATTTTGTCTTTTAACCAGTTTTTGATATTTACAACCTCTGTGTTTTTAAAGTTTCATGAACATAAATGGCTTTCTTTGGTAACTTTTGATCTAAAAACACTGAAACTTGATTTAAAATGTCATGATGAAATTGCATAGCCTTTGGCTGTTAGGGCTTTGAACTACACTGGCATGCAAGAGAGAGGGGTGTGGTTTCATTTCCTGCTGCTTAACAAACTGTTTAATTAGGTCAGCAAGCTTGTGAGGGCCTTGGCTTCTCTGCCCATGGCTTCAGCCCAGAGTGCAAGACAGTTGTCCCTATTATTCAGGTGCATGTCAGAGCTTCCAAATGCATTGTTTAAAGGCATGTAGAGCATCTTGTCTGTGAAAGTCAAAGTCACTTGCCAAAAAGGTTCTGGTCATAGAATAAGGAGTAAATGTCGTATTGTCAAAGTTAAGAGAACCTCAAGGTGCCTTTTAAAAAAGCAACTTTTTGAAATTCAAATGCTTAAATAGACTTGCCTGTTCAACAAAGAAATTGTAAGACAGCTCAACAGCTTTCAGACCTAAGACAAAGCTATATTGCTTAGGTGTTAAAATCTTGTAGTGGATTGTGCAATTGCTGGGTTGTCTCCCCCAATGTATTTTAATGTAATTCATTGAAAATGATTTTAACGAAGCCTAAGGATTAAAGTATATGAAGTATATGTTCGGAAGTGTCTGCGATCTACTGTAGTGGAGTCTGGTTGGTTTTTTTTCGTTTGTTTAATCACAGAAGACAAAGCTTTAGAAACTTCATTGTTTAAATCATTTCATGTGTAAGTCTTACTCTTCCCAAGGCGCTGATAAGTGTAAGGCCTTTCTAAAAAATGTAAATTGTATGCTGCACCTCACCTCCAGCAGCAGAGCTGTATGTGTTTGAGAAAATGAAGAGTCTTCCATGCCCGTTAGCATTATATATGAAGAAGTGCAGGGAACACAGGGTGTGATGAGTGCTCTCTTACAGCACTTGCTCCTGTGTGGAACAGCGTGTGTCGGCCCTTCCCCTGGTTTCTGACACTCTGCCAAGTACAAAGACTTGCACGTATCGGGAAGGAAATTTACATTTATTGTGTCCTTTCTCAACTGCTTGGCCAAAATGCTAGGTGCTTTATGTATTTGATCTCATTTAATTCTGAAGATATGCTACCTGGTCGATAATACGCCCATTGTCTTAGCTGATATGACTGAAGTGCAAAGAGATTTAAGTAATGTGCCTAACATCTCACATGTGGTAGGTAGCTAAGTCAGCAATCAAACTTCGTGCTCTTTCTGCCACTGGGATATGGCACTCATACTGTTTCCAATAAGTGCTTGTTAAATTTAACTAAAAGGGCTGGGGATGCAGCTCAGCGGTAGATCATTTACCTAGCTTTCATGAGGCCCTGGGTTCTACTGCACTACAGGGGAAAAATTGAAAGCTTTCATGATTTGGATTTGAGGTGTCCCCTAAAAGCACCTATATTAATGCAGGAAGCAAAATGATCAGATTATTAGAGATGTGACCCCGTAAGTGGATTAATAACTTGAAAGAAATGGTAGCTTAGGCAGTTGAGAAATGCCTGGAAGAAGTGGGTACCTGGGGGTGTGCCCTGGAGAATTGTATCTTGCCCTCCTGGTTCCTCCTCTGTGGGCTTCTTGGCTGCCCGAGGTAAACTCTTCCTTTGCCTGCCTCTCTGCCATGCTGTTCTGCCTCAACTCATGCCCAAAGTGGAGTCTGCCAGCCATGGACTGAAACTTTGAAAAGGTGAGCCCCAAATGAAACTTAGAAAAGTTGGTCTTGGGTATTTCAGTTAGTCAAGGAAAACCTGACCATCCCCAAAGCCAAATTTTGATAATTATTTATTAGGGTTTCCTTCAAAAACCATAATCTAAAACCTTAAAGTACAAATAAGATGATTCTTCCACATAGTTTATTGATATTTACAAAGAAGGGGAGATGGAAAAATTATTACTTTTCATTTTTAAAGTATATTAGTAAAATTCCTAGGCATTCACAACTCATGATGGGTGTTAGAGGAAAATTAGATGTAAATATTATGGAAATCCATCAGATCAGAAGGTTGAAGTGCTCTGAGCTTATATTTTTGTGTTATACATAATTAACACTAAAATATATAAAGAACTAAAGAGCATTGAATATATAAAGAGCACTGAATATATAAAACACCTCCCAAACACCTCTAGATTGCCTATGAAATTTGTAAACTAAAGATTAAGATCTCAAAATTAAGTTCAATGAGACAGTTACTAAGTTGACAGGAAGTTTGTAATTCTTAAAATATTAAAAATGGTTGCTGGACCCATGGGCACCCACCTGCAATCACAGCAACCCAGGAGGCTGAAGCAAGAGGAACACAAATTTGAGGTCAGCCTCAGCAATTAAACACAGCTCTGAGTAACTTAGACCCTTTCTCAAAATTAAGAATAAAAAAATTAAAAGGTCTTAGGGATGGAGCTCAGTGCTGAAATACTCCCCTGGGTTCAATCCCCAGGATCAAAAGACAACAAAAAGCTAAAAACTATTTAAAATGCTTTACTGTTTACCCTACATGATTTGATCTGCTTGGGTCCTCAGTTTTTATTCCTTCGCGTTGACTTTTCCAGGTGCTTGCTCTGCACGTTCAAATCGTGATTTTGATTAGGGTGGGATTTATGTATGCGTATGTGTGTGCATATAATTTTTTGTGCGTGGGGAGGGTTTGCTGCAAGGCATCCCGCACGCAAAGCGTGTGCACTCTCACCGAGCTGCACCTCCAGCCTCGTGATGCAGTATTTTAAACAAGTGTTGGCCTTTTAGACGCGATTGAGCTGCGGTCTGGCACACACTCGCGGCTTTTCTACTCCGGCCTTCGCCAGCGCACACGCTGGCCAACAGAGGCGGTGGCCGCAGCACTGCTCCTGGAGGTGACTCGCCTGCAGGCCGGCCTGGAGGCGGGATGGGTGGGAAGCGCGAACCCACACCCAGTGCACGGACGCGGACTGCGCTGCAGTCTTGCTAGGCTCCTCGCAGCAGCCAGCGTCTGAGACAGGTTACGCGCCCGCTGCGCGCCCCTGAGCGGCCACCGTTTCACACCGCACAGGCCTTGGGCGACAGGGTGTGCTGCGCCCCCTGCCGGTCACTGGAGGCGTGGCGTCTCGTGGGCGGGGTCGCCGACGCCGCGTCAACGGCTCACCCGAGGGGCGGCTTGGGGGACCCCGGCAGTGCGGGTGGAGGGGCGGGGCCCGGCTGGTGGGCGCCGATTGGCTGTGCCGCTGACCGCCCACGACATTCATTGGTGGGCTTTTCCCGCCGCCGTCAACCGCCTGAGGCGCCTGGACTGTTCTGGAGGGGCGAGGACTCGGACGGGCAGAGGAAGCAGCGGCGGCTCTGAGAACGGGTCGCGGAGGGCGGCTCGTCCCTCAGGGTGGGGGACGCCAGGGTGAGCCTCCTTGATGGCAGGGCGCGGGCGGAGAGGGGAGCTTCTGCAGGCCAGACGGACGGAACGGTTGGGGCCGGCCTTTGTGGTAATGGCCGCGGGTGGCGGGCGCCTGAGCCAGGCCTGGCTGGGATTGGGGGCCGCAGCGCGGCCAGTGCCGCGAGGACGACGTCCAGGTGGGCCCACGTGTCACCCGCTGTAACCGGGATTGAGGGTGAGGGCGCGGTGGGGAAGGGGGTCGGTGCGCGGCCTAGCTGCCGCCCCTGGCCTCGGCCGGCCCTGGGCATGCGCGCCGTGCGCATGCGCCGCCATGGCCTGCACGTGCCGCCCCTGTGCACACGGCCACCTTCTTCCCAGGTTGTTCTGGGCCACAGTCCTTCTGGTTTCTCCGTTGATTTCCGTTGATTTTTCCGTTTCCTTCTAGAGCCGGCGTTCCCTGTTATTCACTTGTCTGATCGGGTAGCAGGTGGATTGAGGCCGTAATCATTCAACCTTGTGAAACTGTATTGGCTATTTAGTTTCTATTTCCTACATTAAAATATCCGCCAAGGGCTGGAGCGGTGGCTGGAGAGTTCCAGCGCTTGCCCACTATGCCCAAGTACTCGAGTTCAAATCCCAGCACCACATACACAATGAAGTCTTGGAGCAACGAAGCCACATGAAAAACTAAATAAAAAATTGTTTCTCTCTCTCACTCTCACTGTCCCTCTCTCCTTAAAAAAAAGAGAATGAGTGAGAATTTTAGTTTTTCATTTGGTTTTTGTTATTCCAACAGTTGTGTATGTGGTATTGGGGTTCAAACCTGGGTCCTTGCGCATGTCAGGCAAGCACTCTACTGCTGAGCCACTGCTCCAGCCCTGGAAGCTATTGTTTTAATTATCATTTCTGATTACTGTAGAAGTAGCATCTTTTCATTTCTTTATTAGTCAGTGGAGCTTCTCCTTTTCTGAGTGACCT
The DNA here is from genome assembly GCA_004027875.1 of Aplodontia rufa. NCBI lineage: Eukaryota > Metazoa > Chordata > Mammalia > Rodentia > Aplodontiidae > Aplodontia > Aplodontia rufa. The sequence goes on from PVKS010016080.1 coordinate 35,089, forward strand.
GTTCTTAACTAATCTTATTTTCCTATTGGATTATTGCTTTTTCTACTCTTTGAATTCTTTGTAATTATTTTGATGTTGATCTTTAAGCTCTCATTCCATTGCAGATTTTTTTCCTACTATGTTTCTTCTTACAGAAAATTATGTACAAGCCAGGCATAGTGGCACATGCCTGTACTCCCAGTAGCTCCGGAGACTGAGGAAGGAGGATTCCAAGTCCATAGCCAGCCTCAGCAACTTGGTGAGACCCTGAGCAACTTAGTGAGATCATGTCTCAAAAATAAAATATAAAAAGTGCTGGGGATGTGGCTAAGTGGTTAAGCACCCCTGGGTTCAATCTCCCATATCAAAAAAAAAAGTACAAAAAGTTAAAATCTTTTATGCTTTGTGATTTTGATATCTTCAGTTCTTCTCTATTGCAAGGTCATTGAACTGACCTCCTGAATTTTATCTAAATAGTTTTTAAACATTAAGTTTTTACATTTAAATTGTTAATTCATCTAGATTTATGTAGGGCTTATCTTTATTAATAGAGGAGATACAGTTCTGCTTTTGTTTTTTCCACATGGTGAGTCAATTTCCTAATATCATGTGGTGATTATTTTTTTTTCCTTTCTGTTCTGTAAAATCATCTTGCTCACATGTGATCTTCTAATATGTAGTTGGGAATGCATTTGGATTCTCTTCTGTTTTACTGATCAGTTTTTCTGTTTCACATTCTTAATACTTCACTGTTTATAGTAAACTATTTTTTGTAACATGCTTTCATCAAAGAAATGATTCTTTGCACATTTTTTAGGTTATTTAGTTATTAGAAAAGCAGTTTTTCTCCATACAGTTCTTTTTTCAGAGAGAGAAAGTTTATTTTTTCATCTAGTTATGTATGTAGTACTGAGGTTTGAACCCAGGTCTTGACGTAGGCCAACCAAGTGCTCTACTGCTGAGCCACTTTTCTTGGCCCTCCATATAAATTTTTAAAGAACCAAATTGCTAAATATATCCTTCTTAGATTTTTTTAAATTTTTGTTGTTGTAGGAATTACTTTGAAGTTTGGATTTTAGGAAGAAATCCTAGTTTTATAACATTAAGAAGTCCTCACATTAATGAATACAAATGTTTCTACATAGTCATATCTTTTATTAAGTCCTTAGTATGTTAGCATCTTATATATCTTGTTTCTTTTTTGTTAACTTGCTCATTTTAGTTTTATATATTTAAAAGTTTCCATTGTCTTATTAATGCTGAAATTGTATTTATATAGATATTATTTATTTTGAGTCTTGTTGGAGTTTCTCAAATAGCAATGTTCTTTTTTCCTGGAATCTGACTAGAGAAAATTAAAAAAGAAACTTTAAAGTGGTAGAAACATAGCTTTAATTAAACCTTTTTGGCTAGTTTAGTGGTTTTGAATTTAGGTAGTTGGCATAATGGATTTGCTAATACTGAACTCCAGAATTAAGGGATTTACGACCTGAAGGGCAGCATGCTAGTTGAGATTGACCTTTTCTGCTCTGCATCCCTCACTTTATACCCTGGAAGAGAGAGCAGGCTGACTCTAGAGAAAACGGAGGACAAAGCAAGGTGCTGAGTTTCTTATATAGGTCAAGATTTCCAAAAAGAACAAAATTGAATACAGCATGAAACTGCAGAGTCCCCATGTAAATGAAGGGTGAGGCTGAGCCAAGTCTGGTTCATTATCCTTCCCAAATTTACCAACCAAATAAGTTCAGCTCCTCAGAGATAGTGTAAGAAAGAGGCCAAGAATATAATATGCTCAAAGCTTTCTCACTGAAATTAGGAGTAGGAAAAAGTTGTTCCCTCTAACATTCCCCAAAATTTTGATGTTGGACAGTGAACATTTTGTTCACTGTTTTAGAGATTTATCTGGACCATTTTGTTCCCTTATTGATGAGTCCATTTCTATCTTTTGGGAATCATTTTTGAACTATAGATCAACTTTAGATGTTGACCTTGGGGGGGTCTCTACTTTGGATTAGAAACATATAAATTAACCTGATACCACTATGGAGTGGCAGAAATTTAATTCCCCAGTCTGCTTCCCAATTAAAATTATGCCAAGATATATAGTAGATCTTCTGATTTATTACACTGAACAAAGAGATTTAGTAATAGTACTTAAAGTAAAATGCATAAAAATGTGTCCAGTAGTAAAGTATCAATAGAATAGATTACTCACATTTTAATATAAAGTCTTTCTATTTTAGGAAGTTGAGGAACCTTAAAATTCAAAGACTGAAACCTTTTGCAAGTCAAAGCCCAAGGACCAAAGAAAGGAATTGAAGTCCAACATCTAATTTTCTTGTTTTTTTATTAGAAAGTCTAACACTCCCAAAATTCTTAAAGTCCCAAATACTCATTTCCAGCATCTTATTTTGTTCAGGATCAGTCATATTCTTAGATGGAACTGGAGTTCTTTCATAGCTGCTTTTTATGGAAAAAAAAGTGCTAGTTTTAGATTTTCAGAAAGTATATTAGCTCAATGCCAAATTTCTGTTATAATCACCTTTTACAGCATTTAAAAATTAATCGGACATACATATGTAGTTCATCAGTGGCCTTATTTGATTAGAAAAATGGCCAGTGGTTGGCAGCTAGTGCATTTGTTTCAGGGGAAAAAATGTGTTTTCATTACCTGGTATTTGGTGCTTCCAAAGATTGATTCAGCAGAATCTCAGTGTATGGGGTTGAGGAAAGAGAGTAGCTAGATATGATGATCTTACACTCTCCAGAAGACCAGCTTATATATCAGTTATCAAGAATCTGACTTATTCAACTTTAACTGAAATAAAGAAAATTTGGCATTGCATTTAAGGAAGACTCTCTGGTTGGCATGACTATCAAATGTGTAGTGAGGAGGGGCTAAGTCAGTTATCAGATCTGTAAGGTGTTTTTCTTTCCTATATAGTATATTCAAAACCTCAGCTTTTATTCTTTGAATCTCACATTTTTGGCACTCCAGTATGGAATTAAGTATGGGCTTTAATTAGTGACTACTAATGAGTTGAACAGTTTTCCCCCCAAAAAAATGCAAAGTCCTAATTCCCAATACCTTGGAATTTGACTTCATTTGGAAATAGGGTCTTTGCATTTAACCAAGGTAATAAGGTCATTAGAGTGTGCCCTAATTCAGTATGACTGTTGTCCTTTGAAAGGGAAATTTGGACACAAATAGGCATAGAAAGAAGACATCTTGAAGTAGAGAGGGAGAGCACCATGTGACAGAAGTCAGAGGTTGGAGCTGCACTGCCACAGCTAAGGAATGTTGATTACTAGAAGGTGGAAGAGATGGGAAGGATGCGTCCCTAGGTACCATCACAGGAAGTATGGTCCTACTTCCACCTTAATTTTTTTCCATCTTTTAGCCTCCAGTACTGAGATAATAAATTCCTCTTGTTCTAAGTCATTCAGTTATTGGTGCTCTTGGAACTGAATATAGTAACATAGGGTCTGCAGACACCTGTGAGCAAACATTTTCTTTGTTGTATCCCAGCAGCAAACAGCTACTACAGGTTTGTAAAACCTGTCTTCTAGGGAAGGTTCCACCTTCTCAACTCATATTTGTTTTTGCTGGATACCCCACCAGAAGATTTCTGAATGAAAGCTGCTTTTGTTGCTTCAAAGTTTTATGTTTCAATCCTGGGAGGGAGATGATTTCTGAGACTATAGACAAATCAATATAAATTCAGAGTTATTTATTCCACAGAGAGATTTTGACAAACTCCTGAAGTTTGAAAGTGCGCAGTATTGTTGTGCTTCACTTAATTGAAATAAATAGTTATAAATTAGTTTTTTTTTCAAAGAAACCTTGCATATTGGTATGTTACCTACTTACATTTGGGAGAAGGGAATAACAATGCTCTATTTAATGAAGTATGGAAGCATTACAAGTATTTAGAACATTTAGAAAACAATGATGTCAATCATAAGCTTATTACAAGGGTAATACATTAATAATTAGATAGCTGGTCAGCATTATAGACTCCTTTTGTAGGGTGAAGGTCAGCAAATGACATTAAATAAGTTCCAGTGCCAAAATAAGTCCCCTTTGTTCAGTTAACATTTCCAAGTACATATTTATATTAGCTAATAATTAAATAATATGGTAATAGTTTTTAATATTAACACAAGTGAATAATTGACAACAGAAAAAGGTTCTTCATTTGGCACCCTTCAAATCAGAATCTTTAGACTAGTTTTATCTGCTTTTGTCATTTTTCTTCAAACATGTTGTCTTTATATGGTTAAAATGTCTATTTTTGCTTTTATAGTTTTTACTTTTTCTGTCTCAAGGTCTCTCACTAGTAGATTAGGCATTCTATTGGTTTTAATTTTTGAATTAAATGCACTTGAATTTTTCTATGATATGGTATATATTTTGTTTGGGTTTATTGTTTGCAAGCACAATTATTGAATATTGAGTCTCCTAGAAAAATCAGGATGGGTTAGTAAAATGAAGAAACAGACTCATTCCATGGACTGTGTTAATATGGTAGCCAGTAGCCATATGTGTATACTTAGCATTTGAAATATAGCAAATCTAAATGGAGACGCCTGTCAATGTAAAATATACAGTGAAATTCAGACACTTAGTTCAAAAAAGCAAATGTAAAATATATAAATCTATAATTATAGATGAAAAGTTCAGTATTTCTTTCTAGGTTATTGGTAAAATTAGTGAAAATATAGGTTTCAATGATGCAATCATTCAATGTATCTTTTTTTTTTTTTAAGAGTGAGGGACAGTGAGAGATAGAGAAACAGAGAATCAATTTTATTTAGTTTCTCATGTGGCTTTCATTGCTGCAACGTGTACATGGTGCTGAGGTTTAAACCCACATCTTTGTGCATGGCAGGCAAGCACCGTAACCACTGAACCACCACTCCAACCCTCATTCAACTTACCTTTTTTTTTTTTTTTTAACATTGAGGGACAGTGAGAGAGAGGAGAGAGACAGAGAGAAAAAAGTTTTAATTTAGTTTTTCATGTGTCGTCTTTGTTCCAACACTTTCTTGTGTACATGGAGCTGGGGTGCGAACCTGCATTCTCGAGCATGCCAGGCAAGCACCATAACCACCAAGCTACTCCTCCAGCCCCAATTCAACTTATCTTAATTAACAATTTTACAGTGTTCCACCCAACAGCAGAAAACCTATTATTTTCAAGTGTATGTGGAGCATTTACCAAAATAATCCATGTTCGGGTCCATGAAACAACTCTGAAAAATAATTAAAGTGATTTAAATCATGCAAAGCATCTTCTGTGACATGAATGAACTTAGAAGTCAGTATCAAAAAGATTCTAGAAAATTCCTAGATGTTTGGAAACTATCATACTTCTAAATTATTCATGGGTCAAAGAAAATGAGATAAATTTCATAGTATTTGAAATAGAATCAAAGTGAAAAGCATACCACATCAAAATTTGTTGAATACCATTAAAACAGTAGATAAAAGGAAATTTATTGCACTAAATGTCTGTTAGAGGAAAGAATGACTGAAAATTGACGTCCTCTTCTTTTTTTTAAAGAGACAGGAAGTGAGAGAGAGAAATAACTTTATTTGGTTTTTCATCTGGTTTTCATTGCTCTGACACTTAGTTGTATAAATGATGCTAGGGTTTGAATTCAGGTTCTCACTTGTCAGGCAAGCACCATAACTGCTGAGCCATAGCTCCAGCCCCTGATGTCCTAATTTTCTAACTTTTGAAGAGATAAAAAATTAAATTCAAGTAGAAAAAAGAAAATAAAAATCAGCAGAAACTAATGAAATTAGAAACAGAAAATATCAAATAAAAATGGCTTTTTTTTTGTTAGAAAAGAACAGTGAGAGAGAGAGAGAGAATCAATTTTTATTGAGTTTTTCACATGGCTTTTGTTGCTCTGACACTTAGTTGTGTAAGTGGGTGCTGGGGTTTGAACCCATGTACTTGTGCATGCCAGGCAAGTGCTGTAACCACCGAGCCACCGCTCCAGCCCCCAAAATGGCTTTTTTAAAGATGAAAACTAACTAAACTCTAGACAGCCTTACTAGAGGAAGAAGGAGAATGCTAAACATCAGGAATAAGATGTAACACCTATATCAGATGATGAAGAAATTAAGAAGATAATAGGGAAGTGTTACATAGAACGATATGAAGTTCAGAAATAGACCCATACATGTGTGAACCTTGACTTTCAATAGAGATGAAAAGGTAGGTAGTTCAGTGGAGAAAAGATGGTACAAAAATAGCTGCATATCAGTTTGGTAAGGGAAGAAAAGAACTTTATTTATGCCTTACATTGTATATACCATTAAAGACATCATAGGCCTGAATGTAAAACTTTAAGGGAAACAAAAGGAGAAATCCTCATGACCTTCGGTTAGACAGATTTCTTAGCTATATATGAAAAGCATGAATCTGAAAGAACGAATTGACAAATTGTACTGCATTATAATGAAGTTTTTGCTCTTCACAAGACATTATCTAGTGAACAAAGGCAAACCACAGTCTGGAAGAAAATTTTGCAAATCATATATCTGAAATAAGACTTGTGTCTAGAATGTATGAGGAACTCTTAAAATGCGGTAAGGGTACACAAATCACAAAATAAGCAAAGGTGGGAATAGAAATTTTGTAAAAGAAGATATCTGGATACAAATAAACACATGAAAAGCTTCTCACTATGGTTCACTATCAAGGAAATACAATGTATAATCACATTGAGAGAACGCTACAAAATCTTTTAAGAATGGAGAAAATAAAAAAGATTGACAATATCCTGTGTATCCGTCTTTTATATTTTGTTCATAAAATAACATATTTGTAAGCCAATTAATTTCTTGTCCATTTTATTGAATTATTTTAACTTTTAAAAACTGACATTTTATAAGAATTCTTCATATAGTCTAGAGAAAATATTTTTTTTAAAGAAAGAGGAACAGTGAGAGAGAGGGAGAGAAAGAAGCAATTTTTATTTAGTTTTTTCATGTGACTTTCGTTGCTCCAACGCTTTGTTGCTGGGATTTGAGCCTGTGTACCATGCCAGGCAAGTGCAGTAACCACTGAACAACAACTCCAGCTCCTAGAGAAAATATATATATATATATATATATTTTTTTTTTTTAAAGAAAGAGGGGACAGTGAGAGAGAGAGAGACAGAATCAATTTTTATATAGCTTTTCACATGGCTTTCATTGCTCTGAGACTTCATTGTGTACGTGGTGCTGGGGTTTGAACTTGCGTACTTGCGCATGCCAGGCAAGTGCTATAACCACTGAGATACCGCTCCAGCCCCGAGAAAAGATTTTTAATGGCTGTAAAAATGCAGATGGCTTTTGCTTTGTGGCTTGCTTTGTCACTTTCTTAATGATGTATTTTGAACATGAGTTTTCAATTGTAAGGTTTCCTAATTTAATTTTTTTCTGAATGGTTAGTGCTTCTTTGTTACAAGAATATAAATGTAAATATAAATCCTTGTTGTGAGGTCATGAAGTTGTTCTTGTTTTCTAGGAGTTTATTTTACCTTTCACATTTTAATTTTCAGACCACCTAGATGTGTTGCTTGCATATGGTTTGAGGGATTGGGTAGGCATTAATGAGGCTTGGTTGTATTTCTTGCACACATTAAGTTGAACAGTACTTAACTGAAAAGACTGTTCTTCCCTTACTTTTTTGTATTCTGCCTTTGTCTTAAATCAAAAGTTGTTATATGTATGTCTGGATTGTCTATTTTGTTTCCCCTGTCTTGGCTAATAAGATAATTTTCTAGCTCTCTTTTAGGTAATGTTTGTGTGGTATGTATGTTTCACTCTTACAATTTTTTTATGTTTTATTTAAGGTGTATGTCTTAAAAGCATAATGTGTTGGGTAGCATGTATAAAGTTTTTTAAAGGTGTTAACCTACAATCTTGTTTTTAATCTGGAACTGTGGAGGAGACAAAACCTTACCTCCCCTCTTTTAGATCCCCCACCCCCACCCACCACCAGATAAGCCTGAGAATTAAATCGGGCAAAAACAGATTAACAAGAGAAAAACATAGATTATTGTTTGTAACTTATACATGACACAAGAACCTTCATAAGAAAATAAAAGCCCAAAGAAGCAGGTAGAGATGATTTCTTACATACTGCATTGGAGAGATTAATAAATCTGAATATTGTAAGGCAGAAGGGGTGAGGACTAAGGTAGTTGATCGGGTAGAAAAGTGATTAGAAAGATAAGGTTAGCGTAACAAGGTTGGTTTGTACAGATTTTTCTTGGCTTCACCTTCTTGTACTTGATAAAACTTTCTGTTTGATAGGGAGGGGATCTTTAACATGGGAATTTCATCTTCTGCTTTTGAAAAACAGAATGGAGAAGGGAAGCCAGAGTGATCTTCTTTTTTGGCACCTCATTTTTTTTTCCTTTTATTTTTTTAAAGTGCCTTTAATTAAAAATAGTATGGCAGAACACCATATTTTAGAGTTACATGGAGCAATATTCTTCTTTATTTAGTATGTTTAAATGTAATTTCTGAAATTTCATTTACTGTACTACCTTACTATGTGCTTTCTGTTTGTCTCACTTGTTCTGAATTGGGACTTCACTTTCACTCCTCCACTCCCTCCCTCCTGTTCTTTTGGATTTATTAAAATTAAAACATTATCCTCCTTTGCCTATCTTTAATAGTTATGTATTTTTTTACTGTTCATTTGGTAGTTACCTTAAAAATGACACATTCTAATTATCAGCATCTGTATTAATCAGAGTGTGAAATGCTTTAAGTTCATTTACTAACATAGCCACCACATATACTGTTATCATGTATTATAAATTTATACATATTTAACACTATGAAACTTATTTTACATGCTTAATATATATTTAGGATTTATTTTTACTCTTCAGTTCTTCCTATACCTTTCCATCTTCTATGTAGGATCATTTTCCTTCTGACATTTTAGTTTGTCTTCTTTTAGAGAATGGTAACATTATATAAGTTGAGTTTTTCTTATTTTTTCTCTTAATATGTATATTACATTATTTTTAGGAGTATTTTTACTGGCTATAGAATTTTAATTTGTACAGGGTTTTCTGCAAGTACTTTGAAGAAAATATATTGTTCCAAGTATTCTGCCTTTCATAATTTCTGTTTGTCAGCCATCAGCCTTACCAATGCTACTTAAACTTTTCTGCTCTCTGGCTGTTTGTAATATTTTTTCCTTTGATTTTCAGTAGTTTTCTATGGTGTATCTGGGTATAGTTTTTCTTTTTCCTAGTGGGATTCATAGAGCCTTTTGAATCTGTAGTTTGATATTTTCTGTTGGTTCGAGGAAATTGCTACCTTTCAGATATTACTTCTGCTCTATTCTGTATTTCCTCTGTTGAGAATCTGGTTACATACATGGATTTATAATATATCTTTTATATTGTTGCTCTGCTACCCAATTCTGTATTTTTCTCTTTTTGCCTTCATTCTGAATATTTCTTATAGCTTTTATTTCACTAATTTTCGCTTCAGCTTTTATTTCACTAATTTGCACCATGTATTTGTTCTTAATAATTCCATTA
>PVKS010016081.1:0-44629 GCA_004027875.1 Aplodontia rufa
GGGGGGGGCACTCCTGGGGACAGTTGCAATGTCCAGAATATATACACATCTTATACACATTTTATGTTGTTTTGTTAAAATCTTGTAAGGTTGCTCAAAAATAAAAAAATTTTAAAAAAAAGATTCCACATTTCAACTTGTTTCAGTCAGAAAAAAACTGATCAATTGCATCCCATTCAATAAACTGAGTATTTTTATCGAAAACATAAGAACTGTGGTAACAAATTCTAAGACATTTAGTGTGGTCCAATTTCAGTCCACACAGATGACTGGAGTAGCCCACTTAGACATCTATAGCATGAAATCGATTTCCAGTTTTTCTGATTCATTGAAAACCCAAGTATGTTAATTATTCAGTTTCCTTATCCATTCAGATAAGACATGGGGAAATGTAACGATGACTGAATTCAATAACTTAGATCATTTCTAGGATATACCACTGCTTAGTCTGAGCTGAATATTGGACTATTCATAGTGTTAGGTTATCAGTGGAGATCATATCCATTTTCCTCATGGCTCTTTTTGGTGCCTGGATGAGGCTTTCTCTTGGACCAACAGACTCTAACACCTCTTCTGGAATTGATTCCATCCGATGATGAGCTACATCTGGCCTGTGAAATGAAAATAGCAAAACCTTTGATTGAGTCCAAGTTAAGTGGATCTACATCATCTGCTCAGTCAACTTTTGCCAAGATGAATGATGCTGTGTCAGTGTTCCATAATTTCAGAGGTGGATTTCCCCTCCTCAAAAAAACAAAGTGCTTTGCTTTATATAAGCAATGAAAGAAAAAAAAAACCCTGCTGTGTGTGAACATGCATTTTTGGCTCCTTTATCTGTTTGGAAACAAAAGCCCTAAAATAACCCTATTGGAGCCTTTTTTTTTTTTTTTTTTTCTTTTTCTTGGATCCCTGCAATCTTATCCCTTATCAAGTTGCACAAGGGGGCACTGCAGTTGTGAAAGTCCTGGGGAAGTGAGTCATTTCCTGTGTGTCTTAGTTTCTGAAGAGTCTAAACAGGAAGAAGAATGTGGTAAGCAATGAGAGAACCAATAACTTCCAAAGACTATGCATGTTTGCAGTCAAGTTTTAGCTGAGGTTAGAAAATATTTACTCTGGAAGGGCCACAAAAGGTCACAATAAGCAGAGGAGAAAGGTGAGAACATTGAAGTTTATTTTTATAAATTCTGTGTCCAATTTCCCATACAGAAAAGCAACAAACACACCAAGAGAAGTATGCTGAAAATGGATGTTTTCAAAACTTGTGAAATCATCCAGCTGTGGGGTCAGTGGCAAAAGTGGAGTTTGCAATTCAAATCCCAATTTCTAAAGCCCATTCCAGTCCTATTAGATCTAGATGGGGAAAGATGGAGTTTGGGGATTTTGACATTAGGGCTGCTAAAGTATCACAGTAAGAGTGTTGTTTCATGGTGCTATAACCCATATTCTCTTAGATTCTTCCAAAATGTGATTCAAATAGGTCATACTGACATTAATTCCCAGATTCTATATAAAGCTTCCAAATCTGTGAAGTTTTATTGAGTATACGCACATCAACTTCTAGTGACAAAGCATGATCTAGATTATGGCTGGCTTGTTTATATTTTTCTGTAATTTTAAAAAAGTTTCTCTTCCTTCTCAATTAACTTTACAATTAGCTAGAATATGTGGGATTTTTCAGTTGTCTTGTAAAGACCAAGCTATCACAGTAACATTTAACTCCATATAGTACCCTTTTCTCTCGCATTATTTTAACTGAGCTCACTTCTATCCATTTTCTTAACTACCCTCTGAACTGAAATTATTTAACAACACAGTAGTAAAAGAAGACCCGAGAAGTCAATGGGCTAAGCTCAGAGGAAGCTCACCAATGAGCTGGAGGCTGAGGTTCAACAGGGCTTTTATACTTCAAAAATTGCTTTAAAATAGATAAGTTGTGGAAATTTAAACCAATGATTATGTTGAAGAAATGAAAAATCAGAATTTCAATGCAAAAAATATATTCAGCAATATGGAGGATAAGTTTGAAGAGTTTTCTCAGAACTCAAAGGAAATTTTCAAATTAAATTTATAGTATGAATATTTCATATACAAATGTTTCTGAGGAAAAGGTGAACTAAATATTGATCATAATGAAATACTGGAAACTTCCTGAGCTAAAGGAAGATAAGAAAATGCATCTTGAAAGTCTCCATCATGAAGCAGTTAATGATTAGCAACAAATACCAGAATAGGTTCTATTGAAGTTTTAGGACTGTAAGGAAAATGAAAATATCTCTTAAGTAACTATGCAGTAAAATAAGCTAACCTGGACTGTGGGTATAGCTCAGGGCAATTACCTATAAAACAAATCAGGGTAGTGTCAGACTTCATCTGTAGCTCATGCACAGAATGCAAATTAATTTTTGAGTCTTGGTAAGGAAAAGTTAACTGTATATGTTTACACATGTAACAGCAAAGACGTTGTCAGGTATACACAAATTCTGCAAATTAACATCCACATGCTTTTCTTTTAAATATGTAAAGATGCCCTCTAACTTATCCAAATATGAATAGTTTATAAAATGAGAGAATTGTGGCAAGAGTACCTTGGAAACAATCATAAGAATAATTAAACAGGTTGTATAAGTAATTGTAAATATAATTTAAAGTTTAATGGAAAAGTTAAACAGACACTTTAAAAAACTATTTCTGGTTTTGAACACTCAGATTGTATCTAAGTGGAAACAAGAGTGCTAGATTGAATCAGGAGGGAACAAATCTTTCATGTTAACTAAGAAAAGGGATAGTCTCCATACCATGACATTTATTTTGATATGTGAACATATTTTCAAAATACCAAAAAATAATCTAAAACAGAACTTAGTTTTTACAAGACGAAAAGAGTGCAAAGTCTAGATTAAAAAAGTTTAAGCATACAATGAAGTCAAATGAAACAAATTGCTAAATACAACTAAAACGAACACAAGATAAGCCTAAAAAATAAAATTAGTCATAAAATAATGTGATCAAATCAAATGTGCCTTTCATAAAAAATATAAAACTTTGGTTTTAAAACCAAGTTCATGAACTGACTATTCTGAAAAGCAAACTAAATTAAAACTGTGTGTGCCAGTGTCTCCTATGTAAAATTAGAATTATGGGACTAGTTTCCAGATCATATGCATCATTCCTATATGATCAGGAAATAATACATTTCATTTTTCCTCAACTAAAAGGAAAATTTCTGACAAAGTTAAATCACAAAAGCATTTCAATGCCAAACACAAATGGCTGTTAGATCATAAGCAGTTTGTGATGGTCTGCATCGTCTCTGGCCACAGAGCACTGGGAACTGACTCTGCATATCATTGCCCAATGCATACAAACGCACTTTGGTTTTTAAGTGTGGTGTGCCAGGAGAGATTCTGGGTCCTCTCCTCTTCAGAGCATTCCACACCTAAAAATTCCAATTGCATTTGGTTTAGTTGGTGAAAAACTTCACATGCAGGACAAATGCTGACCCTCAGTATCCTTCTACCAAAAACAAATTTTAAATGTGTGCCTGATACCCAGGGCTGAGATAGGAAGAGGACCCCTCAGTCTCTGCCAACAGGAGTATCCACTAGTACACTCCTATGTATTGAGCATGTTGCAGGTATAATGATAGAATCTATCAGAAGGGGGGGGGATATGGACATAAGAATTTCCCTCCCCTAACCCAAAGAAAATCTCACTGCTCCAAAGAAAAAAGATGCTAGCCCTGAAAGTCATTCATACATATATTAGCTTTGAACAAGCCATCCTTCACACACTTATGTGCACATGAATATAACATTTTTTGCAGTCTGTCAATAAACTGTACTGATATTGTTTATGCTTTGTTTAAAAAAAAAGAGTAACCACAGTTTTATGGAAGCTTTCTATGCAAACCTTTACATAAATAAGTGATTAGCCATCCAATCTGCATTTGGAGTTTAACTAAAATATGTTAATATTTAAATACAAGTAATATAGGAATATTTACAGCTCAATAGAGGTCCAACAATGCATAAAAATATCAATTGAGAATTAAGAATGCTAAGAGGTGGAGGCTGGAGCAGTTACAGTGCTTGCCTGGCACACACAAATATGTGGGTTCAAACCCCAGCACCATGTACACAACAAAGTGTCCGAGCAACGAAGGTCACATGAAAAAACTAAAGAAAATTGATTATGTCTCTCTTTTAAAAAAATGCTAGAGGTACATATTGCTGTTTTGATTTGGAAATTTCTCTGTGATGTTTATCTGTGAAGCAAGGATTAAAAATCCTTCATCTCTTCAAATTGCTCCCCAATTTGCTAACATGATACTCTTTAGACTGGGTATTTATCTACATGACACCAATGTACAGATGAAAACCAAAACATTCAGTCAATCATTCAGCTATTTGTTAATATACATTTGGCATCATTTAGAAAAGAGTAATTAAAATCATTAACTAGAGTTTTCATTTTTTTATATACTTCGTGATATTCAGGTATAATCATCATTACAAGGAAAGTTTGGTCTTTGTAATTGTCTGCCTTTTGATATTTTGTATTCTATAAATAAAAGCTTTTTGTCCTGATGTGTTTATTTTTCCTGATTGCTAAATTATAAGCTTCATTTCCCTTTCACTGTTGAGCTCTGATCTAAATTATTTCCCATCAGTGTTTTGATTCTTCTCTCAATTCAGCTTTCCTAGGAAAGAGACACAATTACGTTTCCCAGATATTTTGTCTTTTTTAACCTATATTCTTCTTCCTCAAAAAATCACCTCAACTCATATAAGAAATACAGAATAAGACAGACTAAACATTTAGAAAAGGAAAAATGAGGCAGGTACCATGTTTTCTAGAAAATAAAAGCAAAGACTGGGTTAAAAGGTAAGGAGTTAAACGATGCTGTCTTGAAAAAAAAAATACAAGTCCATCCAAGGCAGCAGTATTCAATCTGTTGTTTTTCTGCCCTAACATAATTAAGGGCTTTGACATCCTCACAGTAACAATGCCTTATTGCAGAAGGATGGATGTCTCCCTTCACCCACCTTCCAGCCCAGAGCAGAATTCCTAGTTCAGAGAAGAGAGATTTTGGGAAACTGCTCTATAAAATCCCTTGCACACTTTTGTTTTCTGATTATTCTTATACAGGGATCAAGTCCAAAGAAGCTAATACCTGTCATGAGTATCTAACATTTCCTTTGTGCTAAACCAAGCTGAGCATTTTCCATATATTGTCTCATTTAATTTCTGCAATGTGCTTCAGAGAAATTAGCCCCATTTTACAGTGAAAGAAGCTAAAGTTTTGAAGAGATCAAGCGACAGGCCTGAGATCACAAGCTAGGAACTGATAATGTGGTTGTGCTGACGCACAATATCTAAGCAGCTAGATGTGCGTACATGTCCTCTGGACCTGAATCCTGTGAATTCTGACTCTAGTTATAAGGCATGGCCTTGGAATCTGCATTTTGCAGCATCTCTAGAGAAATCATGATGCATGGACTTAATGACTCTTGAGCAGAAGGCTGCCTTGGAAGTCCAGGCTTAGCCCTCCATACAATATGATTACTCCCCTCGAGGCCCCTACACAAGTCTTCCAGTAGCAGGGGAAGTCTGCACACCTGACCCGTTACTGAGTTATTCTTCCAAAGTGAGGGCTAAAGCCACTGGCACAGCAATTTCAGATAAGCAACATGGGTTGGCAGTATATCTGGCCGGTGGATGTATTCTGGAATTTAATTCTATTGCTGCCAATCTCTTGACCTTTAAGACACCAATGTTGATCTTGGGAGGAATATAGAGGGACTTCTGGTTCAACTTCATGATTTTTTCCTCCCAGAAATGGGTCACCAATTAAGGAATCTTATATGTGGTATAATTTATAATTATAAAACAAAGCGTCCAGAGGAACAGAGACCTCCAAGTTCAACAGAGATCTAGTCTCTTTATATGAAAACTATAAACCTCTTCTCTATACAACATCCGTCCCTTCTTGTTGGCTAATGTGACATCGTCCTATTTTTCCCATAACAGGTTCTACCTCACTGCTTGCATGTGTGTAAGCATTTCAACTCCTTTGACTCTGCAAGCCACTGGCCAACCTTTATCTTAAGTCCTCATACCAGCAGAGTGTGGCAAAGTACACCTATCCAAATTAGCCCACTGCAAATATAGAAAGGTTCTAAATATTGCACTTGATCATTTTCTCTGCAAATTGCTGTTCATACGGATGCTTTGCATATGTTGATTAAATATGCATTTTCCACTGCCTGGGGAGCCTGAACCCCTCACAGCAGACCAGCGTAATCTGGTCCCAGGAGGCTGCAGCACTCCAGAGGAGTACTGTCACATGGACTACCTGCTTCAGCTTGTCTTAGCAACAATGATCACCATATGTGAAGCTGCATGAAAACAGATGCTGTTTTTCCATTTGTGAAATCAAGTTGTTGGAAAGTAGTCAGGTTTCCAATGTATGAGAGCTCATCTAATCAACCTACGGAGACAGTGTGAGCTTTCTCAGAAATATTTGACAACATTCCCTGGTATTGGTGACTAGAAACATATATGAAATCATAGTTCCAAAGTGATCATCCTTTTCCCACAATTGTAATAATGTCTGTTTTGATTGCAAATGAAGTCCTTGATTTTCTTAAAGGCAATATGTAACCCAGTGTTAAGTTGCCAAAAAAAAAAAAAAAAAAAAACAAAAAAAAAAAACAGGGTTTCAAGGCACAGTCTCTAATCAACTATAACATATAATTTAATTACATCAATCTTGAGTATTAAGGGTTGTTTCTCCCCTTATGACCAAAAACAGGAATATGAGGGATTCATAAATGAAGATAATTTCCTTTATTACTATGGAAGTAAAATATTCATAAGAGCTCAGCCTCAGAGTTCTGTGATCCATTCCACCTCATTCATGCTCCATATTGCAAGAAGTCATCACTTACTCTTCGTGTAACAAAATACTTTACCGTAGCTGTTTGTGAAGCTCCTTTCCAGTAAAAACAGACCTGCTTCTCAGAGTCAGTGCCCATAGCACAGAATAGTTTGAAATCACGTTAGCTAGAATATACACCATGCTGTGTCAGGAAGAAATGATGTATTTGGGCAATATAGTCCACACACCAGATCAACTGTAGGTATTAAATTAAAAAATAGTGGTAATTTCAATAACTTAAAAAAGATAAAACCTGAATATGAATCATGCTAGGTTGACACCTGGATAACCTGGCTTCACTTTTGATCCTATTTCCATCATTTCCTGTTTTATTGTATTCCGATTTTTTTTCAACGAAATGTATATAATAATGCATGAAAAAGTTTTCAGAATAAGAAATACAGTAAACTTTAAGGACTAAAAATCTATAGAATCCTAAGGTATTAATAACCTTAGGTTTTTCTCATTTACTATCCCTGGACACCCTGGTATCCTGATACAGGAAGTTCAACTCCCTGGAATGTGTACCACCCTGAGATGATCAACAATCCTAATGAAAGACAATTGTCAAACAGTGAAACTACTGCATACACAGAAATTGTTATTTGTTCAGGAGACTAAGACCTTGTGTCTACTTAGGGTAATGTAATTCAATTAGCAATTGTGCTGGACTCTGAAATGTGGAGATTCGATAGGATAGGGGTGTTTTCTCAAACAAGTAGGACAAGCACAGTGGAAATAGAGTGCAATTTGTAGAGGTTAGGAAGTTAATTTGACCTTAGAAACAAAGTTTGATGAAGGAGAATAAGGAAGAAAAAAGGTAAGAAAAGGTCACGTCATACAGGGTCCCAAGTTATTGACTGCTAAGAAGTTTAGAAGTGTCTTTGAGCAATGTAAAGACTTATGTGACTTTTAAAAACTGGAGTCAAGGTCAGAACTATGATTCATGCAGGTGACATGAGACTTCAGTGTGTAGCACTTTACAAAAAGGAATGGATCACAATAAAGAAACTTGCAGTCCAAAAGGAAGGATCAGAGCTATGAGAAAGCTACAGATAAGTGCCAGGATATAATTGAGCTCTGAATTTTGTGGCCACAACCTCACGGAACTTGATAGTCTACAAATCACTTTCACAGTATTAATCTCAGCTCTTCAGTAAATGTTGAATGAAGAATCACCTCTGTTACATAAATAGAAAACATAAGGAATCAGAAAATCAAAGTCATAGGCAGGAAGTGTCGATCTGGGACTCAAAACCAGATCTCACAGTACCTTCTGCTATTTGTAGTTGGATATGCAGTTAAATGGAAAAGACATGTTTTTTAGTTCTACCTTCCAATATACTACTACTGATAGAAGAAAGGAAAAAGGTTGATTATAATAGACTATTAATGTTTCTGAACAAAGCATTCATGAAGTAGATATTTAATGATCAACAAGTGTCACTACTGATGGCCATAATCAAAGTCTCTTTAATCAAGAATTTTGAGCACACAAAGGAGACCATTTTTCCAGCTCTCTTGGTAAGACCAAGAGCCTTTGAATAAATTGAGTCTTTCCTTTAACCAACCAAAACTAATTTTGGCTAAAATTTGTGACTGATACAAAGTAATTTTGGTAAGTTGATGTTATGAGACTCTGTAAAGCTTTTATACCTAGTCACATATTAGCCTGAAGGTCTGCTAAGGAGTCACACCAGAGTCCTGGCTCATTACATATTACAAATCCTTGGACATGTTGTATCACCTTGATGTGCATATTTTATTTCCATAAAATTGCATTAACAATTTCTATCCTGCCTACCTTTATCAGACAAATGAAAAATTATTTGTCAAATGTATGCAGTTTATACCATAGAAATGTAAGGTGTTACTTACCCCAAGTATAAGTGTCTTGATTTCATTCATAGTAATTAATGAGAAGCAAATCTACATTTTGGATATTCTTCTAAAGGAAAAGTTTATTCCTAATTCTTATATTTTGCTTTTTTTCTTATATATTTTCAGGGCATAATGGAGCAATACTATTCAAACGAAGGGGGAATCCTTCACTTCTGAAAGAGACTAAGAAGCCCCTAGAACTCTACTGAATTGAGAAACTAATGTGTCCCTGGTATCTTGAACCCCCATGTTGAAGATCAGAGACTGGGGTACACTGACTACGTGGGACATTCTGCAACAGCAGTCTTTGTATGCTCCCAGGATATTGAAAATCAAACTCATGAGCCCAAAATGTACATGTGCAGCAACCACCTTCCTCACTCTGTCATGTCATGAAGGGAAGACACTGACTCTCTCCCTAGGAAATCTTCCCAGCTGGTCTTCCCTCAACAGGGTGACAATCTCCTGCTCTTGACTTTCGACAAATGACTACTATCATTACAAGAAGGGACTGCAAATATTTTGCATGTGTAACCTGCAAATGACAGTTACCTCAACTCTTATTGACCCACAATGCTGCTTATGTAGACTAGCTATCTCAAAGCTGTTTTTATGAGCCATTTCTACAATGCCTTTATAGTTTTTAATTCTCTTTATACCAATGAATATCAAGTGGCCATCTAGCATGAAGTACAACCCAATAAGAAGAATGTATAGTCTTGTCCTCCTGGGATTTTCCATCTGGCAAATTATCCTCTGTGGGTGTAACAATCCTTTTGGGTTGGTCAGATCTCTTATTTATGTCATAGTAGAGCAGAATACTTCCACTGTCATTCATCTCCTGTGATTGTCTGTACTTTTAGATGGCTGCTTTTGTGTGTGGGGTTGGAGGATTCAGTGTAGGATAGGTGGAGGATTCAGTTGGAGGATAGGTGTAGAGCACCACACCTATTAGAGTAGCGAATATGAACATACATAGGACCTAGTCAGGGATTTCCTTAATTCTCTCATTGTACCTTAGGAAGCAATGACAAAGGTTGACACTTTCTGATCATCTTTATGCTACTGTGGGAGTGCTGTAAGTCCTGTGTGATATCCAAATGGACCTGCGCCTCTTGTGAGAAGGCTTCCTTATTTACTGCATTTCTAAAATCATTTGGCTTTTTTGTTGTTTTGCTTTATAGTACAGTGATCTTCAGAAAAATTCCACAGTTTTACATTTAAAATATGTGCTGAAACTGACCCTCTCTCCATCCTTATGACCACATCCTGGGCCACCATCATCTCTTGCATCTTTCTCCTCCTCTTCCTGCCTTGTTAGAGTATATCCTCCACATACAGCCAAAGTGGTGATTGTAAAACTCAGGCCAGCTCCTGTCACTTCCCTGCAGCAGTTCACCAATGGTATCCCATCACAGATGCAGACTGAAACCTAAGAGAGCCTTTCACTTCTAAGAGGATTGGTAGTAGGAAATGAGGTGAGAAATTAATCTGGAGCCAACTTTGGAAAGCCCTCATTTTATCCCATTCAAGTCCTCTGATATTCTGGCTACTACTTTATTTGCCAAAGTTAGTTCCCGAAGCTCAGGATATTTCCCCCCGATGATTTAAAAATCCCTGATGCAATTCTTATTGTAATTTTACTACATTTATACATTGTGTTGGGGGGGTATTGATTCTTCCTATCTGTAGTGTAACCATCTCTAAGTTCTCAGATGTTATTCTGTAACATCACCATACCTGTTTTATACACCTTTAGCCATATTCATTATGTATACTTACATATATTCCATATATAAGATATATTTATATTATCGTTTTATTGCTGCATATTATACATAGTAGTCAGTTTCATTTCCGCATGCTCATACACACAGGTAACAATTTGATCAGTTTCATTCCCCATTATCTTCCCTTACTCTCTACTCCTCATAATAGTCAAAGCACTCCTGGAGGCATCACAATACGTGGTTTCAAATTGTCCTACAGAGCCACAGAAAAAAAAATGGCATTGTACTGGCATAAAACCAGATATGTAGACCAAAGGAATAGAAGACACAGATGAACTCATGTGGCTATAGTTTTGATTCTTGACAAAGGTGCCAAACACATACATACGAGAAAAGATAGCCTCTTTAACAAATTGTGCTGAGAAAACTGGATATCCATATCGGAAGAATAAAACTAGATCCGTCTCTTTCATCCTGTACAAAACTCAACTTAAAATGGATCAGAGACCTTGGAAATAGATCAGAAACTTTGTAGCTGCTGGAAGAAAATAGGGGAAACACTTTAACATACCAGCACAAACAGTAACTTCCTGAATAGGATTCCTTTCTATAAGCTCAGGAAATAATACTAAGAATTGATAAATGAGATAGTATCAAATTAAAATGTCTCTACACAGCAACAAAAACAGCATGAAGAGACAGCCTACAGAATGGGGGAAACTCTTTGCCATCTGCTCTTCTGCCAGAGGATTAACGTCTGGAGCATAGAAAGAATTAAGCACAACAGCAACAACAAAAAACTATTCAATAAATGGTCAAATTAACTGAACAGACACTTCTCAAAAGAAGTACAAATGGCCAATAATTCTGTGAAAAACTTCAACATCCTTAGCCATAACTGTATTTGCAATCATCAAGAATGCACATAACAATAAATACTAGTGAGGATTGAGGGGAAAAGGCATTCTTATATGCTCTTCATTGGAATGTAAATCAGTATAGCCACCCTGGAAAGTATATATAGGTTCCTACAAAAAGTAAATATAGAACCACCATATCTCACAGCTACATCACCCCTTGGTATTTATCTGAAATAATTATTTTAGAAATACATGTGTACCCATGTTTGTTGTAGCATATTTGTTAAGTTATGCCATCAGCCTTGATGAATAAAGAAAATGTGATACATACACACACACACACAATGGAGTTTTAACTTAAAGAACAATATAATCATGTCATCTGCAGGAAAATGGATGGTACTGGAGAGTATCATGTTAAGCAAAATAATCCAGACACAGAAAGGTAACTATGGTATTTTTCCTTCCTATGTGGAAACTGGGGGTGGAGGACATTATGAAAACCCAAGAACCCATTCAGGAATTTTGAGACTACTGCTCCCTCCTTTCTGGAACACTCTTTCCCCACAGTTCTCAGGCTTTACTTCTCACTTCATACCCATCTGCTGTAAAGTCACGTCCCCAGAAAGACCTTTTCTCAAAGCATCACCTACAAATTGCCACCACACTTTCTCCTCCCATTCTGATATCGTTTCATACACCTCAACATGCTTGGCATTACAGGATAGATTTATTCCTGTTTACTCCATTAGAGGGGAAGCTGAGCAGGGTTACTGTTTTGTTATCTGTTGCCTAGAAGAGGGACTGACACACACAAAAAGTGTCTCATTTATTGAATCAGTCATCATATGCTAACCTCACTAAAAAGTATGAGATATTCCTAAGCTCAGGTAGTGGGAAGAAGAACCTGATATTCATAAAGGGTTAAATGATTTGCAGTTCAGTATGGAACAGTCTGAAGGACAAATTGAAGGCTTCCCACTGTCAATCAAGGACTTGCTCATATCTTCATTGCTATTTTCAATACAATCTTTGGGATGATTCTTTGGATAAATAGTCTGGGCAATTATTCAACAAACAGTAAAAAATAGAATTCAAATGGATTTGAGAAAAAATGTAACATGTAAATTTAATTTTATTCCTTCAAATCTAAAGCAAAGAAGTGACTTTTACAGATTACTGGTATGATTCGTGGACTTTCTTCTGGAGAGTGGAATAAGGTGCTACCTGGGAAACTCAAGTTCTGTGCTTAATTATACCTCCTTAGTTAACACTGGTCTTACCAGGTATTGTTTCGGCCCTATAGCATAGTTGCACATCATAATAGGAACTTGGTATGTTTAAGATTAAAAATTGTACCTGGCAAATAAAGAAGCATATTTGTTCTAAGTTTAATTAAGTAAGTCTGGGCAGCCTTTTTGCAATATGGAGATTAACTGTCAAATTTATGTTAATATGATCTCAAAATGAGGCTGCTATAAAAAGTTTCTCCCCTCACCCCCTTGCTTGAGCTCCTCATGTTGCTTTACTAAGGTTTTCCTAAATTGGTATTATATCATTAAAATATCACCAGGTCAATTCTGCAAGAGCAAGGCAGTTAAGAAATTCCAAATTCCAAATGTTAAAGATATTAAGACAAATAATCTGGAATCATATCTATTATACAGAGAAAAATTGTCACAATGGTTCAGTTTACAGCATCTTGCTGGAATCTTTCAATGCCAAGCTCTCTTTATCTGATTAACTCAGGATTATAAAGATCTTCTGAGCACTCTCAGTGTAATACAAAGAGCCTTTCATTTCTCTGAATATACCCCCCTTTTTTTTGCGTGTGAAAAAAGATGTGCCACCCAATTTTTTCATTTTGTGATTTAAGAAAAAAAAATGCTAACAGTTTGAATCATGAGTCCTGTTGTGGGGACTGAGTTAATTAAAAACCTGATGTATACATACAGCTGATCCTACTCACCCTAATGAAGAACATTAATTCTAGAGCATGTGTGGCTCTAGTCACATTGCTACAAATTACTGGACTCTTTCCTTTATCTGTTTCCAAGAAAGTCTCCCCCTGTTAGTTAGGAAAAAAGAAAAATATGACGCCTTAGTTCTAGGCAGCATAAATTACATGCATCAATCAGAGGAAGCTTAAATTAAAATACACATTTGGCAAACAAATATGAATATGTTGATCTCATCTGTGAATCAAAATGATTTAGTGCCTTGTTGACCCCCCACTGTTCAACATGAAGGTCACCGTGAGCAGCAGCTTTCTCATTGAGAAATGTTTTCATGTCTTTTAAGGATGCAATTTTATATATGCCCTAACGTTCAATCTAACTAGTGATTTCTAAGTAGAGAGACTGATTTATAAAGAAAACACAGGCTCATTTTTATTTATGTAATCCAAAACAGATAGCTAAATTAAAATGGTGAGGGAGAAAAAAAATGTGGTTTATGGTTCCTATACTGAAGATTCTCCAATGTGTTTGATATTTTCTAATCTGGCAGAATACTCTTTGTAAAATGTAATCCTACACCTTTCTGATATTGAGTGATCACAAATTAGTCCATTATTATCACCTACTGCGTGCATTCTTAGGGCACAGATAACCTTTGAGAGTATCCATTACATGTAAGCCTTAAGTACAGATGATCTTGGCTCTCCGGTTGCCATTTCTCATAAATATCTATAAGCAAAGCCAGCAGACTGAGGAAGGCAGAAATACCCCTAGACCAAAGTACACTTTATGCAACATTTTTTTGAATATTCATGCTGTGTTTTCCTGCTAAGACGTCACTGTCATAACCATAAGCCAGTATAATGATCCTGTGTACACATCCATCTTTAAAGGTTAGGCTGCAACTCACTACAGATCATCTCGCTAAAGGGAAGAAAGATATCATCTGTGCACAACATGTGTGCTTTAGTGTGAAAATAAGAACCCCCACCTGAGGAACTTGCTCCATTATGAATTTTCAGGCCTCATTCCCCCCAATTCTAATTCAGCGGGTCTGAAATGGAGCATGGCTCTGCATTCCTCACGAGTGTTCAGACATTTCTTATGTTGCTCAGAACAAATGGAGAAAGATGGATGGAAAGAAGGATAGGTGACAAAAAGACCAAATGTTACACAACTTGGTTTTTAACTGTTCGACAAAAGATGAAATCTGGATTTGGAATGAGCCGTTTGTGCACAAGCTTTAGACAGAAGAAAATGGAATTCTAAGGGGATACTTTATGTGCACAAGCTTTAGACAGAAGAAAATGGAATTCTAAGGGGATACTTTACAGCAGGGGCACCAGGGGAAGTAACAATTATCAGAGAAAGCAATCACCCCCCAGAATAAGACACCTTTTGGCTATAACAAGCAAGCATCCCACACTTTTTTGGTGAATTCCCACTTGAAATACTCACTTTTGTTATCTTCCTATCATGTACACTCATCTTTACACAGAAAATATGGTCACATATTCTTCACATATTCACATATGGTCACATATTCTTCTTGAGCAAAGGCTGAGATGAGTATTGGTTCTTTACATTCTAGGGAGCTGAGAAAGATGCATGAGGAATTCTAAAAAGAAGAAATCCACTGAAGTAGGTGAAAGAATGATCATTGGGATTTCTTACTTTGCTGGGTGAAGAAGTGACAGTTTTGTCTATTCCTTTTAAGACGCAATTGAGAAACACTCAAGTCTTTAGAAAAGTAAAATGGTGTGACCAAAAGGATGTTTGAGGAATGCTGTGCCTTGAGGAAAAAAGAGACTGAGGCAGTCTTGTTGAGACCCATGTTGATTGTTAAGATGGCCAAGATGAATGGGTTGGTTGTGCTGCATCTGTTCATTTGGCTCAGATAGGCACTGCCAAGAGTAACTTGGGTATAATTTTACTCTGTGCTAATTAGAGTTGGTCAAATGATCCTCTGATGAATTTCCTCCCCTAGATAGAGTCTGAGAGAATATACAACAACAAAGTAATTATCGAGGGTGCCAATTATCCGCAGGGGCATCTACGCTGGATCCAGGCATGTAGGACATGGTCTCAACTTCTTAGAAATTTTCCACCCCAACTAATGCAACCCCATTAAAAGACCTCTTTTCGTGGGCACACAACCAATAGTGCATATGCTGATAGCATTTTCACATACAAATCTGATAGTTAGGCACGCCATTACCCAATTTACACATGCAAATGCAGTAATTGTGTGTACTGGGTGCTGGGGAAACCTGGCACACACCCAAAATGGAGGCCTTTTCAAAGTGTGGCCAACCCATCAAATTCTTCTTCCAGGGCAACTCATGGTTCTGTCTAACCTCTGCCTCTATTATACAAAGTTCTGTGGGATTCTGGGAGGAAAGGATGTGCTTTGTGGACTTCCCTGCATGCCTGAAACTTTTTTTATCTTTATTTGATTTGGACATGTTTTAAATTCTTAATTAATTGACAAGATTTTCTCCTCTTTGTAGTAATTCACCATTTTATTTCTCTGCTTTAAAAAAATTGACTCTAATTAGGAAATATGAATTCTCTCATTATAACTTGTTCTCATCTAGAACTTGAAATGAGAATGATTATGGATTGTTGTAATAAATGATTTTTGCTTTGAAGAGAATGGAGATTACTGTTTACAGCTATGTGCACATGAGTTTACCCCAAGATGCATTTGATTATTCTAATTTATGGAGCTGCTGCGGAAGCAGCCATTAACTATTTCCTGTTTCTTTGTTTATGTATTCTGAATATTCTGGAGCCACTCAGACTATTCAAGCAGTAAAATGTGGGCAAAGCAGTTTAAGAAATATAAATAGAATTGGGTATATTTACTTTGCTAGTATTTTTTAAAAGACAGGAAGCCTAAGATCATGGAAAGGTTTTAAATTAACCAGTGGTAACAGAAAAATAGCAATAGAGGAATTTTTACCTAAAGTAGAGAAATTAGGAATATTTTTAGAGGAAAAATAACTGGAAATTGTAACTCATCCATTCAGGAAATGTGTTTACTCTGTCCCATAGACTATCTTAGGTATCCTTTTATTTCCTTGTTCTCTTGTCTCTGAACATTCTCCTTTATCTGTCTTCCTTGTTACTAACAGGATTCTTCCAAATTGCAAAACTTACTAAACTTCTTCTCACTTAACCAACTTCTCACGAGAAACCTCATCTTCATTTCTGATCCCTGTATCTCCTCCAGATTAAACTTCTAAATTCCAAATCTGCATTTCCGGAAGTCTTTTATACGCCTGTCTGTTTCACATGTACACCAATTCAAATTGGATGTCTTATCTTCCTATTTATTTCCTCATCCCCTTCAGGAGTTTTAAACACTTCCCCATACATCATGCTAGGCTCATCTTTGGGTCTGCTCTGTACTTTTGAACCTTCTCCGTACCTTCTTTCTTATGTACCCTGCTGGCCACTGAGTTCAATAATACAGAAATTCAAAAATATTTCATCTTGAAAACATCCACTCAGTTCTCTTCTCACTGTCTGCGTTCAAGCCACCAAGATTTCTCTTCTGGACACCTGGTGATAGTTTTGTAATTGTCAACAGTCTTTTCTGAAGACAACCCTATTCCCTCATTTTCTCATCAGGGTATCTTCCAAAAATGCACACTGCCTTGTTTCTAATGGCTCTCTGCCATATACATGCTACAGTGACAATTTCATTGTTTCCTGTTCCATGAAAATCTGCACCTATTTGGCACCACTGCAAATCCATCAACTTTTATACTGCAAAGTCATTGCTTATATTGTTCCTTCTATTGAGATGTTCCTCCCTTTTTATTGGTGCTAGCCTTCATTCCATTGCTTTTTTCTTCATTCTTCAAAGTCCACCTCAATGTCTTCTCATTTAAGCTGTCAGACAGCCCTCTCTAGAAACAGAACAAACTAATTTCTTCTCTATAGCACTACTGTTTACCATAACAATTACCCATGATTTTATATGATAAATGTTGACAAGTAGTAGCTCCCACACAAATGTGATATTATAATACAATAAAGATATATTTGGACTCTGCTCTGGTTCCTGGTATAGAGTTCCTAAACCATTGTAATTTCATGAGTGATAACATCTTTTGCTTTAATATTTAGTCTTTGATCCCAGTTACTGGCATGGGATTCCCTAATCCTTTGAAATATCCTGGGTAACAGGATTTCAATGAGAGAACTTGGACTCTTAGATGGATATTGGTCACCAGAAATATCAAGCCCTGTTAGAAAGAATTTAGGGAGCTTCCCAATTACTAAACATGGAGTGATGTATCAAGAAAGATGTAGGAGCTCTTTGCCCTATGAATCCCTTACATCTGGCTGTTCATCTGAATCCTTTGTTAAATTGTTTATAATAAACATTTCCCTAAATTCTATAAGCAATCCTAGCAAATTGTATAATTCAAAGCAGAATTCATGAGAACTCTGATTTATAGCCAATCCGTCAGAAACAGGTCAAAACCTGGGACTTGTGATTGGTCTCTAATTTGTCATTTTATGCTGTTATAATGGAATTCAATAGCCTGGGTACTTTATAATAAAGAGAATTTTATTTGCCACAATAGAACCTAGGCATAACAGCAAAGAGATAGGGAAGACAAAAGGGGGTTGAATTTGCCTTTCTTTAAGGAAACTGTTTCTGTGTAACGACATTGCTTCACAAGAGCACATTCCTCACAGCCTAATCATCTCTTTGTAGGCCATTCTGCTCACAATTGCCACACTGAGGATCATGTTTCCAACACATGTGCATTGGATTAAACATTCAAACCAAATCAGCATGGAAAGTTGGGGCAGACTTGTAGGACTGAGTCTTTATCCTATGAGATCTGATATCATTTTCAGGCAATTAGTCTTAGAATTAAGTTGTAGGATATGTAGCTGGTGTCCAGGATTACTTGAGAAAACCCCAGAATTTTGGTTACAGATATGTTCTATGTTAACTATTAATAGAATGTATAGTGGAAATTAACTTTACAACTGAATTGTACACTTTTTAAATCAGAAACTATTTTATTGATTAATGTGTTCTTGGTGATCTTCAGAAGGCATATTTTAAGTTTGGTTTTTCTTTTTGCTTGTTGTAAGAATGAATACATACTTTTGGAAAATATGTTAGTGGGTGAGAAAGGACTAATTATTTTTAGTATGTGGGTTTGCAGTCGTTCTTTTGAGGAAAGTTTAAGAAAGCAAATCTGTTTTGGATTTGAGGTTAACTAGAAGTGGAGGTAATTCTGACTTTACTTAAAATTATCAACTAGAAATAGGAAAAATATAGACTGAAGATAAAACAAATTGCTAAAGAGTGAATAATAAGGAGAAGAGAAGATGATGGAGTGGATCTAGACACTGGATCTGCAGTTCATAAATGAAATCATACAAGGACAGCTGACCAGAAATGTGGGTGACAGTAAATACTCTTAAACTCAATTTTGACAGCTTGAGATTTGTAATTTTGTTACTGGAGAAAATAGAGATAGAATTCCTTGATCCTAAACCCTGACCAGGGTGACATCAGCGAGGAGGAATAACAGAGAGAAAAAGGAAAAGTCCACAAGCTAGCTTACTTAAAAGAAAGGGTTAGAGGAACAGTGAAGACTGTGAAGATCACACAGCCCTAACTGAAACCTCTGCTGGGCAGGGCAGTCATTTTGTAGAGTCCAGAGCTAGTCAACTTCCCTGGAAAAAATTAAATAGAGCTTATTCCCCTTTATGGAAAGTAACAAAAGGGGCTGGAGTGGTGACTCGGCGGTTAAGATGCTTGCCCAGTATGCACAAGTATGTGAATTCAAACCTCAGCACCACGTACACAACAAAGTCTCGAGCAACGAAGGCCACATGAAAAGCTAAATAAAACTGATTCTCTTTCCCTCCTCCCTCACTATCCCTCTCTTTAAAAAAAAAAGAAAGAAAGAAAGTAACAAAACCAAAGTAATGCCTCTGAAATAGGTTGTCTCCGTTATCCATCTAGAAGGAGCTTGTAGAGGGATCGCTGCCTGCTAAAGACTAACAAAACCCCCTCTCCCTCACTGCAGGCAAGGGGAGTGGAGTAGAGCTGACCCAAGAGCAAATCACTGCCAGGGAGTGTTAACCTCAACCCAGCATTCTCCACAGCCTCTACTTGGGCTAAGACCCTACTCACATTATATACTTGGGAATAAATTCAACCAAGGAGGTTAAAGACCTCTACAATGACAACTATGGAACATTGAAGAAACTGAAGATGACCTTAGAAGATGTGAAGACTTCCCATGTTCTTGGATAGGCAGAATTAACAGTGTAAAAATGGGTATATTACCAAAAGTGTTATACAGATTCAATGCAATTCCCATCAAAATGCCAATGACTGTCTTCACAGAACTAGAAAAAAAAAAGTCCTAAAATTCATGTGGAAGAATAAAAAAATCCAGAATAGCCAGAGAAATACCGAGCAAGAGCAGCAATGTTGGAGGCATCGCAATACTAGATCTCAAATTATTCTACAGAACTGTAGTAGCAAAAACAGCATGGTATTGGCATTACAAGAGACACAAAGACCAATGGAATAACGTAGAAGACACAGACAGAAACTCACATAAATACAGTCATCTCATATTTGACAAGGGTGCTAAAAATCATTCATGATTCTCATATGATTTTCTTTTCCATCATAGGAGAAGAAATAGCATTTTCATAAATGATGCTGGAAAAAAGTCATTATTCTTTAGAATTAACTAGATTCCCATCTTTCACCCTGAACAAAAGTCAACTCAAAGTGGATCAAAGACCTAGGAATTACACCAAGAAACTTTGCAACTGCTAGATAAAACAGACTCAATACTCCCAAAATATTAGTGCTGGCACCAACTTCCTTAAAAGACCTCTAAAGCTCAAGAAAAAAAAGTCAAGAATCAATAAGTGGGATAACATCTACTTAAAGAGTTTCTGCATAGCAAAGGAAAGATGAACATGGAAATTGTGCCTATAGAATGGGAGAAAATATTTGTCAGTTATTTCTCTAATAAGGGATTGATATGCAGAATATAGAAAGAATTCAAAAAACACCAAAAAGAAACCATATGACCCAGTTACTACTTTCCTTGGTATTTATTTAAAAGAACTAAATCAAACATACTGTAGTGATATAGGCACATCAGTGTTTATAGTAGCACAATTTACAATACCCCAATTATGGAACTAGCCCAGGAGCCCATCAACAGACAAATGGGTTTTAAAAAATGTGGCATGTATGCACAATGAAGTTTTACTCAAAGAATAATGAAAGTATGATATTTACTGGAAAATGGATGGAACTGGAAATTATCATAGTAAGTGATATAAGCCAGACTCAAAATCAAGTATCAAATATTTTCTCTCATATACATAAGTTAAACCAAAGAAAGAAAAAAGGGATGGGCATGAAAATAGAAGGGAGATCAGTGAAGTACAGGAAGGGAATAGAAGAGGAGGGAAGGAGGAAAGGTAAAGGGGGGAATTGCAGAATAAAATTGACCAAATTATGTTACATACATATATGAATGTACTACAGTGAATTTCACCATTATACATAACTATAAAGCACAAATTAAAGAAAACAAATAGGCAGAAAGAAGGTCAAAGAGTAGAGGAAGTGGAACAGGAAGGAAGAGGGGAGGAGGAATAGAAGTAGTACTGGTGACTGAAATGGAGCCAATTATGTTCCATGCATGTATTGAACCCCACTAATAAAAACTATTTTTAAAAACTAAAAATAATAAAAGGAAATGAGTAATTATATTAGCCACAATGGGGGATGTTCGATCATTGTAAGGGTCTGAAATTTTTTCACAATTTGTGTGTGTGCAGACATGACTGAGATATGTTCTTGGTTTTTTGTCTTGGTCTTTCATAGTCATGCAGTAGCATTATCTGAAATTGGTATTCTGTGCAATTTTTTATGATTAACTTGGAATACAAAGCCATTAATAATCTGTTAATAATCTGTGAGTGACAGGCTGGTTAGTTCCAGGTCAGTGAGTTCTAGTTTTCAGCTGTCAGAGCTTGCTTTTCTTCTTAGTCATCCCTTTCGACCAAAGGGGACACAAAACTGGCCATGGGGACAGTTTTTTCTCTATAGCCAAATTTAGCCAATCAAGAGCAGGAGGGTATTCAGAGATCATACTTCATTACTGGAAAAGGTTACTCCTTCTTTTTATTGTAGGATGCGCTGTTGAGTCATGTTACATAATGATGACTGTAGTAGCATCTGGAAAAAGGACATCAGCCAGCAACACGAATACCAGAGAAAAATGATTATTTGTCCTTATAACAAGTCTTGAAGATAGGGGTATATATAATAAAATATATGCAATAAAAATGTCTTAAAATCTTTTATTTTTCCCCATCATAAATTGTTCCTCTTGCCTTCCAGTACTCTTAAAGGTTAAGCAAGGAGTATGTCCTCTGATCATTATTTTTCCTCTCTGGCTACAAAATCAAGATTTTTAAAAAATCATGAAATTTTTTAACTATTATATTACATGAACACTTATTTAAAGAGATAAAAATGAACATATGTAACATAATCCAAATCAATTGCATATTTTGTTAAACTATTGGCATTTTAAGAAAGAGGAATAAATTAAAATTAGGTTCAGCTAAGTGATGTTTATGTCTGTTTTTTTACAAGTTATGTGGAATTTCAAATATCACTAATTAAGTTAACTAAATCTAAAACCTTACGCAGATGATTAAGTGTCTGGAAATTACTGGTTTTATTAATACATCGAGTCACATGAATTGTAGTTTTGTAATAATTTCATAAAACTAATCTTTAAAAATTATTTGCAATTCTCATTCCATTTAGTTGCATGCAGTTCTACAGATGTAATTAATTTTAAACAAGCTATGGAACTGGTGGCACCTCCCCACTTGGTACTGAGGGTTAAACCCAGGGCCTCATATAAGCATGGCAAGCAATCTATCACTGAGCAACATTCCAGCCCCAGTGGCAATTAATCTAGGAGAGTTGAGAAGGTTAAATCGTAAGAAATTTAATGTGCTGATATTATTCTTATACAATAAATTTTAAATGTCTGGATTATTCCAAACCGTGTCTTTTATCTTAGAACTAAAGTTTTTCTTATCATGTAATTATCACTATAAAAAGCTACATTTTATTGTCCATAAAGAGAAATACTGTGATAACTTATTTTTACTTTCTTTTAAACATTTTACACTATTTATTTGGACTAAACATTCTTGAGTGAATATTTAGTTATTTTCTGTTACTCTTTAATATCTCCCAAGAGAGGAGAAAAAAAGAAATATAGAAGAAATGAGAGGAAAGCCACTCTATAAAAGTATGAAAAATT
Organism: Aplodontia rufa; assembly: GCA_004027875.1. Taxonomy (NCBI): domain Eukaryota; kingdom Metazoa; phylum Chordata; class Mammalia; order Rodentia; family Aplodontiidae; genus Aplodontia; species Aplodontia rufa. The sequence goes on from PVKS010016081.1 coordinate 22,738, forward strand.
ATTGTGTAACCTGATTATCTAAATAGAAAATCCCAAAAAATCAACAATGAAAGCTCTCAAAATTAAGAATATAGAAAGGTGGGAGGAAAGAAAAGTTATTATACAAAAGTTAATTATATTTCCTCTGAAAGAAAAGATGATATAGACATAGAAGAACAGTTCAACATAAACAAGAGTGGCCTTACAGCTGATTTAGGTATGGCTTGGGCTCATAACAATTATATCAGTTCTTAACATGAAAATCTAGCATTTATTATTCCCTGAAGTAACACTATAAAATAAGAATAAAAAAATACCACAGAGCAAATGCTATGATCTGGAAGTGGTTTTAGGATGTCCCCCAAATTTCATGTGCTAGAATCTCGAACTCCAGTATGGTGGAGTTGAGATGGTGGAGTCTCTCAACAGTGGGGCTTGGTTAGGTCATGAGGTCCTTGGAGGAGCAAGTGCAGGTATTGCAAGGTACATTAGTTCTTGTACAATGCCTTCTTATAAAGCAGGTTCAGCTGCTCAGCTTTCACTCTTGCATCCTGTCTTGCAGTGTGATTTCTTCTGCCTACTCAATCATCATTGTGATGCCATCTGTCCTGAGGCCCTTGAAGTCAAGCAGGTGCTGGTGCCATGCTCTTGAATCTATCTCCAGAGCCATGAGTTAAATAAATCACTTTTTGAAGTACCCAGCCTTAGGTATTATATTACAGCAACACAAAATAGACTAATATGGAAAGATATGTCTGCTCTGATAAATAAAATAATCTCAGACAATACAACCTCCTTACAGGGTTACTTCTGGTTCTAAACTCATTTCAACTCAATAAACTTTTTGTATGTCAAAAAAGAACCCAAAAGTAAACACTGAATTTATAAATAATCCCTGGTATTATTGTGCCTCTTACAGAAATAAGTGTATCTATTAAAGATATTGTGAAAAGACTTTCAGGAAGCAGGTTATTTGACCTGAGAGGCAGGATTTTAGAAGGAGAAGACTTCATCAGAACTGCAGTGATTCAGATCATGCCTTGTGCCTCCAGATATAAAGGCCCATCTTAACTGACTGGAGGCTGGATGAAGCCTCTTCATTCCAAGCACATGGAAAACTATAAAAGCAGTTTTAAGAGATGCAAAGAGAAGACTAACGGAGAAAGACCTAAAAGGTTTGAAGAAAGTGATGCAAGGCAAAGCTCACCAATGGTCACTGATCCCAGGACATGTGAAATACTTCGACCCTGGGGCTGGTTCAGGAATGACTTTTCAGGCTTGCACCATGTCGTCTTTCTATAGATTATCTCTTACAGGCAATACCCAAAATGCTAAATAAACAGACCACAGGAGCATGTGTTTGAAAGCTAGAGAATTATTTACCAGGAAGCAATATGAATCTGATTATATACTAAAAACAACAAGTCCCAAGGGACCTTATTCCAAAGAAAACTGAATAACCTAATTGTTGAAAATTTTGAGAAAATTTCAGGACTTGATTTAGAGTGAGCTTTTTTCCAAGCCATGGAAGGGTGCACCTTGCTCTGATAGACAAAGTGTCCTAGGGTATGCACACTAAGGCTAGTTGAGGGTCCTGGTCCTCTCCCAGAAATCACACCTCCTGATACCATAAGCTTGGGGGTTAGGATTTCAAAAGATGAACCCTGGGATTGCACTGAAACCCAGCATAGCATCCTGGGAAAGTCTTTTCTTTCTCTGCAAATGGGCCAAGTTTCTCTTCCTGGTTTATAAGAGCTATGAAATTGTACCTTCCTTTACAATTTGGCCTTCAAAAAGCTCACCCAGACATCTCTCCCCTGACCTGTTCCTCTTTTCTAATTAATATTGTCCCTCTTCATTTTACTATTTGATGGTATATTTTCCTTCAAATATTATATGGTATAACATTTTTTTTCTCAGAAAAAAAGTATAGTACTTTTTTTATTTTTTTTTTATTTTATTTTTGAGCAACCTTACAAGATTTTAACAAAATAATATAAAATGTGTATATATTCTGGATATTGCATTTATCCCCAGGAGTGCCCCCCGTCAATTACCCTCCCTTATCCCTCCCTTCCCCTTCCCAATATAACTCTAAAAAAGTATTAGATTGTAAAGCATTACATCTTATCTGGATTTAACTCATGCTACTAGACCAACTTTCTCATTGTCCAGGGTCTAGGTATAACATTTTAATTAAAATACATATTTTATAAAATTTCCCCCTTTCATGTATATAATGTATTAAATAGTGTCTAAGTTATAAATATGACCATAGTGAGCAAGATATAACCATATACACTTGGGATTGGACTTTAATGAAGTAGGTTGAACTCTTTAGCTCACTAAACTCCAAGCCCAACCCTAGAATTGAAGCAAATCTGAAATCCTCTGGAAAATATTCTTTATAAAAAGTTTAAAGATTGCTAGCTATATACACAAGTGACATGTTATCATGAGGGTGTATAAATATACTGTATTTGGCATTTGAGATAGGTTTTCAAAAAAATTAAAAGAAATCTCTCCTTTGAGGGGTTTGCTATCCAACCCACTGTATTAAATTGCATCGTGATTACAATTTGAAATTGATTTTTTTCTTTGGTGGACTGTGTTGCAAATCAGCATAACTTTGGTCTTGAAGGACAAGGCACAGGTCCGTCTCAGAAGTTAACACAAAGCCTTACACATAATGCGTGCTCATCAAACTGGTGAGGGTTTGATTTGGTGAGGCAACTTCTATTGAACCAACAGCTAAAGTTATAAAATACTAAGGAAATGTTCTTCTCTGCATTTAAATGTATGTGCCAGGAATTGTTTACATCTTGCAAGACAACTTTAGACTATTCATCTCTATCTACCCTTAAGGAATACTAACTGAAAGTTAATTAAATAAATAGAATACAGCCAGCCATACAAGTTCTATGGAGACATAGAAAAAGATGATTTGGTTGATTGAGCTCTAGCTTGGAGGGACAGCAACACACTCACACCTTCTTAGCATTACCAATGAACTAGCAGCCTCCACTCTTAAGTCTCTTGGGTGTCTGCTGTTTTGTACTCGGTACGCAGATGTAAGTTTCTTTCGTGGGAGTAAGACAACAGAACTAAGCTACATCAGGTTCAAAATGTAGTTTCTCTTCAGAGATTTTAATTAGTTCATTATCATTTTAACAAATCCATCAGGGAAAAACTGAGGCTAATAGAAAAGAAAATTAATTGTACTTAAAAAATATGCTATAAGGAAATCTACTATTCTATATAATGAATGTGTACCAAAAATTTTTAAATATTACTAAAAATATTTGTGCGACATAAAATGCCTCCAGGTGGGGAAATAGATATGAATATATAAATTTATACACAAAAAAGTATCTATTGGAGGACTCATCCTGGTCCAGGGCTGCTCGAGTGAGACTGGTAATGTTATTTTTCTATCCCAAGACAGGGATATGATGTCACTGGGGCAAACTTGGTAAGATACAGGGAATGAGGCTCACCAGAATTGAACAGCTTTGACAGGTGACTATGGGGGTTTTTCTAAGTGGCCAAAGAAAGTGTCTAAGGGTTGTAGCAAACTTTTCATCACAGCTCAGGCTAGTGGAATTGCATGCATAGAAATGGCAGCAAAGTCACAACTAGCAAGCGTGGCCCATGGATGAGAATCAGCAGGACACAGTCACCAGATTCCACTGCAAAGGATAGGTCTAGTTGTTCAGCGAGTGCTCCAGAATGAGGCCTGAGCTGTACAATCAAAGGTGAGACATAGGAGAAACCAACGCTGTAGGCCTCTCCACTGGGTACTTGAATGGTGAAATAAAGTCCAATTGGCAGGGAGATGACCACTGGTCAACAATAGGATGCCCTCATATAGGGGCTACTCACTACCCCACCATGAGGAGCTCGGGTCATTTGAGTGGAGTTCACTGTACATCATGATCACCACTGGGAACTGGGAAGATTTGCACATTCTCAGGGTGCAGCACAGGCTTGGGGAATGATGCAGGATCTGACATAATGTAACCAGAATACTATCCATTTATTTAAAAAGACTTTACATTCTATGGATTCCACCTTCATCCCTGCCCCTTCCAGAGCACCAGGAGACTTAGGAACAAAATGAGAAAGCAGAGCTGTATTATTTAATACTCTAGGAGTTTAAAAATATAATGCTGTGACATATCTCCTTTAAAATATGCTAAATGAAGTTATTTTCTCCATTTTAGAGTATTATGTATATTTTACTCTTAAAATATAGAAGCGTGATAAAGATTAGTTACACTGTGAAAACAATTGAATTTGAGAGTGAAGACCTCGGGTTTGAAATGATTTCTCCACTCATCTTGAAAAGTTGAGTCAATTACCTTTATCTAAGTAGATAGTGACCAAGTCACTAAGATTAACAGAGCTGTTAGAGAAAGAAGGATTTGAGCATTTCGGGTATCCTTAAGATGCTGGGTCTATTTTGATCTATCCATAAGTATAAAAGCCTTTCTATATTAATTTGCTAAACATGTGAAATTAAATAGTTTACTTCTTAACGTGTTAATTTATTACTAATAAGCTGCATGCAATATCAGTCTTAAGAGATGTTCTCTTCTTTCCTGTCCATCTACCATTAATCCTTGATAAGGCCATGATGCCCTAAGGGAGTAACTCAGATTCAGCTGTCAGGCTGACTCAGATTGGAAAATGTGGTTTGCCTCTTCCTAACTACGCAGATCTGGACCCAAAAAAATTGAGTCTTTCTCTATACCTCAGCTTCTTTTCCTGTTAAATACAGGTTAAAGTAGCTATCTTAAGAGTTGCTACAGATATTAGAAACACTATGTATGGCTAGCACACACAGTAGATTCTCAGTAAATATAACTCTTATCATGGAGAAAACAGCACGACACAGAAGAAAATAACATCAATCCATAGGTTAAATCCTGACTTTGACACTCTGTTATTTAGAAAATTTAAGCCCACTGAAACTCTAGAGTACTAATCATAAAAATGAAGATAATAGCAACTACCTAATAGGGTTGTTATTTAAACAGTATACCTGGCATAAAGTTTATCTTTTGGTAATCACTAAAAGAATCACTATAATTGGTATTATAGTAAGCTTCCCAACGGGAATCCAAGGGCGACACATTTCCAGTGACTTATTTCAAGTTTACCCTATTTCACTGTCTTTGACTTCATAATTATACTTTGATTTCCTCATTTTACACTTATTCTCACAATTTAAATATAAAATGAAGAGCTGTAAATTATATCAAAAATAGTATTTTATCCCAACTGCAGATATGTAGTCAATAAATTGTGCTAAATTGAATAGGTTCTGATTTTTCTGTATTTGCCAAGAAACAAACAGCAAACAAAAAAGAACAAAAATTCTGTTTTGGCTGCAGAAAGCTAGATGTTGCAGTTGAGACAGGATAGAGATAGCCTTTAAAAGCTAAATGAAATGAATAGTCTTGCAAAAGGAAAAAAAAAAAGGAATTTTTCATGAGTCCCTGGAAACTAGCAAAATCGCGTCAAAACTGTTGTTTTCAGTAATAACCATGATTACTTAGTTAAAATACCCTGTACGAGAAGCTTTCAATGCTTTTGGTGCCTCTACAAGGAAAATTAAAACAGAACACAGAGCACTGGGGCCAATTTGTTTCCAAGGAAGTCAATTATTAATACAGTATTTAGTATTTAATGAACTAAGCCTATGTTTGCGGAGCACTGCAAAGAGATCTCCACACCAGTGAGAACAGGTGTTGATGTAAGCTTTGCCCGTATGTTTACCAGCCGATTAGTACCCATTAAAATGATAATATAATAAAAATTACTTTATATCCAGTGAAAACAGAAACTCCCCTGTGTGTTGGGAAATGATTTTTATTCCCAGTGCCACGGCAGAGCTAGGACTGAAGTGACAAGAATCTACACCCAAGGCATCCTAAATATTCTGAATTTCAGTAACAGACTTTTCTCTTCAAGCTTTCCTCCTCCAAAAGATTGCCTCAGGCAGTCAGGACAATTCATTTCTCTTCAAGGCTTCAAAGCAAGGACAGTCACCAACATCCTCCTTAGCAAGAAGGGGAAATAATCAGATCCTTAGTGAAGGATGCTGCTTTGTCTGCCCAGGAAGGCTAGATGAAGCTGTGGGTGTCCTTAGGAAACACCCTGGGTCTCTCTCAGTTGTCCCAGGAAGCCCGGATTTGGACTCGTTGCTAAGGAAACTCTTTCCTGAGTTAGCAGTTTCCCAGGAAATCCCTGATTTTGAGCTGGTCATAGACAAAACTCTGATGAAGGTGAAGTCTTATCCCCAACTTCTCGTGGCACTATTCCTGCCTCAGCTAAGTCTGGCAAATCTACTTTTGTTTTTCCACCAAAAATAAAGCTCAGAAAATTTTAAGAATTTAGTTACAATGTAGGGTAAAAATTGAAAACTAGAGGCTATTTGCATGGTAACTAGGGTGTGCCCAAGTGATTAATGATCCCCTGAAGGAAATTTATTAAATTTTATTTTTATTTTAAAGAAAGAGACAGTGAGAGAGAGAGAGAGAGAGAGAGAGAAAGAGAATCAACCTTATTTAGTTTTCCATGTGGCCTCTGTTGCTCCAACACTTTGTTGTGTACATGGTGCTCGGGTTTGAACTTGTGTACTTGCGCGTGCCAGGCAAGCGCCACAACTGCCAAGCCACCGCTCCAACCCCTCCTGAAGGAAATTTAGACAGGTGACTGGGTATTGAAAAGATGGGCTCCTATGTGATCACCTGTCTCATGTGCCTGTCAAGTTTCCAAGGCCCTGTTTACCTCACAGAATACGTATCCTTCTCCTAAGAATGGCAAGAATCATGATTTCTTCCCAAAAGCATTCATGGACACATAGCAGAATGAATTTTGAAAGTAGAGTATATGTTTTAAGTTGATTATTTTACTGGTTATAGAGTCCCATTATTGGCATTTGCATTATCGAAAGTAGGCATAGGGAGAGAAACCGAAAGATCCTCATGAGGTTAGCAAGTTCAAAGCCAGCCGTAGCAACTCAGTGAGGCCCTGTCTCAAAATAAAAAAGGGTTGGGGATGTGGTTCAGTGGCTAAACATTTCTGGCTTCAATCTCTGGTACGGAAAGAAGGAAGAAGAGAATAGGAGCTCAGACTGAGACCCAAAAAGATATAAATCCCAAGACTACAAGGTGTGCACTTTCAGAAAAGCACACTTTAGGAAGGGTGTCTAATAACTCTTTGTTTTCACCTTTTCTTTCATGTTTAGCCCAGGAACATGAGACGGCACCAAATTAACAGTTCTCAGAATTCACTGGGAACTCCCCTTGGTCTCAGGATAGCAATCTAGGGTGATTGATTACCATAGCAGGCACTGTAATATGAATTTCAGCATGAAACCCATGGAAGCCTAAACTTTTCTCTCTCATTTGTAATAATTGATATATGAGAAGTTCAGGCAACAAAACTCCGAGGGGTCTATCCATTCTTATTTGTCACATACATCTAGGTAAAAATACAATTACAATGGAATCCCCAAAATTCATTTGAGATAGAACTTGCTTTCCTTATCAGGAAAATGTGAAAACATTATTAGGATTTGATATGTGCAGGTTGAGTTTAGGACAGGTAAGATTGGGGAGCTACTGTGAACAAGCGTTTTATGGATAACATAGGGAAAGGAATAGGAGGGGCTTTTTTCCAAGTCCCCTGTATATGTAGGGGTAATGACTCCACGGCTCTGTGGAAGCCAGAGGTAAGGAGCAGAAAACATCTCTCCAGAGGTGGGAGCTCTTATCTGGTGGGTCTGTGTTCTTCCTCTCCTAACCATGGAGCTACAAAGTTGTAGGGCATCACTACCTGAGGCTGCCTTTATGCAAGGCCAAACCACCCATCAGCCACAGTTGGTTTATAGAACTGTGAGGCCTAGGAAGCCAAGTTATTGCTCAAGTGCTATCCCCTATACACACCCACCCCCCAAAACACACACACACACTCCTCACCTCTGCCTCTCACCCTGATGCTTTTTGTACTTGATGCAACCTTCCAGGGCCCACACTGCTAACTCAGGTACCTGACACACTACAGGCCTGGATCTCTTGGTCCTCATGATGTATGGAAAACAATTCTGATTTTTGGACCTTGACACTCTTGGTTATCTGTTTAATTCTGGTCACTTTCTGTACTGGTATTCTTTGTGGTTTTATGTAAGCTTACCTTCCCTCCAGCCTGAGGCTTCAGATATTCCTGAAGAAGGAAGGTGGCACAGAAGACTCAGATTTGTCCTCCTAGCTTAACTACAAAACTTTGGGCAAGTACTGGGGACAACTTCTATGACTTAATGGCTATCATTAGAGCTGACTGTTGTACTTTCCCATAATTTGGTTTCTAGACATGTTGGGAGAGGGTTGCTGGGCTCTCCAGAAACCAGAAATAATAATAAATATTTAAGAGACAACCTTTTTCTTTGGCCCTGGAAGACAACTGGAATAATCACTGAGATTAGCAGAAGACCCTGACCATTAGTTTTTTCTGTCAGAAGATCCAGGCTACTGTTACAATCCCATGAAACCTAGCAGTCAGCTGTCTCCACAACTTGACTCCTAGAGACAGATTTGTAGCCCTTTGTAATCTCCATAAAGAATTCACAAGACCAGAAATGAAGAGAGCAATGTAGAATTCTCTGGAGATTTTGAGATGAAGAAAAGGAGGATTTATATCAGATATTCAGCAATAAATCATTTTAAAATGCCCCTTGGGCATGTTTGTTGGCCCAAATTTGGCATTCTTTGCTGGTCCCCATCAGAGTATTTCCTCTCTGATCTTTCATTATATGCTGCCAGGCTACTTCTGCTGGATTCCCACTTCATCCTGTATATCATGTAGTTACTAAGGTTAATCCCCATTAGAAGGAAATGGAAAGTTATAAACAAAAACAGCAACAAAAATTTTTATTTCACCAGCACCCTGAAGGAAACATGCTTATTTCCATATTTATGATCCATCTGATCCTTTTTCTAATATGGGATGTATGTCATCTATGATTCCCCATGATTTAGAGAGAAGAGAACTGAAGTTCACAAAGCTCTACATCTTGTTTGCATAGAGGTCAGATGATAACCCCAGAAGTACTCAATACGTAACATCTAAGTGCGGGAACCTGACTGTTGGCCTTTCATTAATAATCCAAACCACAAAAGAAAAAAATTTCATCAGATTTCCTGAAAAGTAACCAAAGGTCAAAGAAAATCAGGCACTCCCAATTAAAAAAAAAAAAAAAGCAGCTCTCACCCAGGCTCCCACAGGGTATCTGCTACAACTTTGTTTTGTTCAACTCATTTTGTCAGCAGAGGTTCTCTTTGTGAACTAGAGGAAGAAAAATATCTTTTCTTAACAATATACACGTGCCATGAAAGAGATGAAGCAGAAGATTAAGCACGAAACACAGCTATTTTTATTGCCCTAAGGCATTACTCATTTTCCTGACACATTATGTTTTTAATTAAAGTTGCACGTGAGTTAATTAAAATGTTCACTTGGGCACTTTTTTTTCCTCCTCTTCTTACATGAGCGCCTTGTTACTCTCAGCTTTTTAGGTAAACTCACTTTCATTTTAACTCTGCTGCCTTTATCGGCTGCAAATTTCACAGTCTGTATATTAAACTAATTTTCTAAACAATCCAATTTGAAAAAGCTCATCCTTACGTGACCTGAGAAGTGAAGTGACCAAAGGTAGAATTATATACTGCTTCCTGGACCCTTTCCTAATTAGTTAATCAAAAACATTAAATTGGGGGACTAAAGTGGTGGCTCAGTGGTTCAAGTGCTTGCCTGGCATGCGTGAGGATCCGGGTTCAAACCCCAGAAGCACATATACAATTAAGTGTTGGAGAAACAAAGGCCAGATGAAAAAATATAAATAAAATTGATTCTTATTCACCGTCTCTCCTTTAAATAAATAAATAAATAAATAGGCACCAAAATAAAGTTTAAAAAAAGTGTTTTGTTTTTTGTCATAGACATGTTCATTCATCAACATTTCCTTGTTCTGGAAAGGATCACTGTTTTTGGCAGCTGTGATTATATAGCCATACCTTTCTCTGACTACCACTGATTGATTAGCCTTCATTGGACATCTGTCTATTTCAATTTATAAATTGATCACTACTCAGAGAAAGTTGCTCTCTTCAAAATGTTACAGAGACACAGACCTTTGGTTGTTGATAAGGTCTATACTGAATCTGTAAGGGCACACAGGCTGAGACTGGAGGCCATATTGATGCATTTGGGAGGGGGAAGATAGTTCATTAAGAGGAAGGTGAGAGCAAGAAGCAGAGACTGTAGCAGTTGCAGTCACATGGGCTATGATGTACATAAGAAAGTAGTTTCAGGTTCTTTGCATCCTAATTCCATGAGGTGTGGCTGAGTTCTTACCGAGTCCCTGAGGTAGCTTTTATTTTTTCACAATAAACTTTTACTTTTCAGTTACCTAAAATGAATTTTAGAAAATTATAATAATCTCTCACTAAAATAGCCAGGTTTCAAAATCCATATATTGTAAGACATGAAATTATGAAAATACTAGAAGAAAACAGAAGCAACATTTCTATCAAGATACTGGGATAGGCAATGATTTGGGAGAGAGGAATAAGATCCCAAAACCAGAGGTGGCAAAAGCCAAAACTGAGAAATGGAATTATACCAAATTGAAATGGTTCTGCACAGCAAAGGAAACAAAAGAGCAGCAACCTGAAAAATGTGAGAAAATATTTATAAATTGTTTATCCAATATGGGATCAAAAACCAGAATATCCAAAAATGTGTAAAACTCAGCAGCAAAACAATGATCTGCTTTCAAAGTGAAAAATTGATCTAAATAGACATTTTTAAAATGAAGAGTTACAAATGGTTGATAAGTTTTTGAAAAAAAAAAAAAAAAAGAAAAAGACTCAACATCACTAATCATCATGGAAATGCAAATCAAGACTGCAATGAGCTATCATCTCACTCCAGTAAGATGGCTATCAGCAAAAAGACAACTGCTGGCAAGAAAACAGGTAAAGCGGAACTTATATGTTATTAGTGAGTAAGTACATTAGTACTGCCATTATGGAAAACAGAATGACGTTTCCTCAAAAATCAGAAAATAGGGGGTTGGAGCGTTGGTTTCGCAGTTTGCAGCACTTGCCTAGTATGTGTGAGTACGCGAGTTCAAACCCCAGCACCATGAACACAACTAAGCCACAGGAAAAACTAAAAATAAAATTGATTCTCTCTTTCTCTCTCACTGTCCCTCCTAAAAATAGAACTATACCACCCATATGATCCAGCTAACCCATAATTGGGGATATAGCCATGTATCCAAGGGAATTACAATCAGCTAATCAAAGTGATACCTGTGCTTGGATGTTTATCACAGCACTATTCACAATAGCTAAGGTATGGAATCAATTGAGGTTGACTGATGAATGAATGGACACTGGTATGTATGCATGTATGTATGTGTGCGTGCATGCATGTATGTGTGTGTGTGTATATATCTATACATATATAAATATATATATAAGTATGAAGTGAAATAAGCCAATCAGAAATCTTGGAGCTAAAAACTTCAATCAATGAAAAAAATACAACCAAGAGCTTTCCCAACAGACTACAACAGGCAAAAAAAAAAAAAAATTCTAAGCTTAAGGACAGGTCTTTTGAATTAACACAGTCATACAAAAGCAGCAGAAGTCAAAGAAAGGAAAATAAAAAAATTTAAAAATAAAGTCTATGAATACTGTTAAGTAAACAAATTCAATATGAGAATATATGATGAAAAAGAGAAAATGTATTGAAAATCCATTTCATAAAATAACTGAAAACTTCACAAATCTTCAAATATATGACATCCAGATCTAAGAAGCTCAAAGGTCCCCAACTAGATTCAACCAAAAAAGATCTTCAACAATGCTTATTATATTCAATACGTTCAAAGCCCTAGACAGAATTTTTGAAACAAACAAAAGAGAAAGCATCATTCACAAATAAGGGAGTGACCATTAGATTTACAGCAGAATCCTCAGTAGAAACTTTTCAAGTCAGAAGAAAATGGGATATTATGTACAAAGTGCTCACTAAGAATATTATATCCATCAAAGCTATCTTTTAGAAATGAAGAAATAAAGCCTTTCCCACATAACAAAACTAATAGAATTCAATACCACCAGACCAGCTGTATAAGAATTGTTCAAGGGCATCCTACACTAAAAACAAAAGGATGATACGCACCATGAAAATACACAAATATATATGACTCATAGAAGAACAGATACATGAAAGAGAATCAGACCTTAGCCTGAGAATAACAGATGTGGAAAGGAACAAAATATATACAAAACAAGCAGAATACAACAAAATGGCAGAATGAAGTTCATATCAATCATAAATAACTTTGAATGTAAGTGGATTAAATTCATAATCAAAAGATCTTGACTTGGCTTAATGAATTAAAAAAGGTTCAACTATACACTACAGGAAACTTATTACACTGGTAAATTTAAACAGAAAGTGAAGGGTTGTACACCATACAAATGGAAAACAAAAGTTAGGTAGGAGTAGATATAGTCATAGCAAATAAAACAGACGAGTCCAAAACTGTAAAAGGAAACAAAGAAGGTCATTAAAGACCGATTGAAAAAAAATCAACTAAGAAAGAAAATATAATAAGTATAAATACATATACACCCAACACTAGGCCACCCAGATATATAAAGCAAATATTAAGTCTAAAGAGAGAAATAGATTCCAATAATTGATGACATCAATACTCCATTGTCTCCTCAATGGATAAATCATTTAGACAGGATATAATGAAAAAAATCGAAGTTAAACAATACCATAGAGCAATTGGACCTAACAGACATTTATAGAACATCTCTAACAGCAACAGAATATACATTCTTATCAGCACATCAGACATTCTCCAGGAAACATCATGTCAGTGACAAAACTAACAAATTTATAAAATGAAGTCATATCATTTCACGTTTTAGGCAATACAGAATAAAGCTACAAATGTACAATAAGAAGAATGGAAAATATACACACATAGAAACTGGATAACAAACAGGTTTCTAAATAACCAAAGGTTAATTGAAGAAATTAAAAGGTAATTAAAAAGAAATATTGAAACAAATTAAAATGAAAGAATATCAAAATCTGTTGAATATAGCAAAAGTAGTACTGAGATGGTAGAAATACATAAATACCAGAGAAAAATAGATCCCAAACAACCTAATGATGTATGTCAAAGTATAAAAGCAAGCACACATCAAACCTCAAATTAGAAGGAAATAAAAATTAAAGCAGAGATAAAATATAAACTAAAATTAATGCAAAAGATCAATGAAGCAAAGAGCTGGTTTTTTGAAAGCATAAACAAATAGACCTTTAGACTATGAAAAAAACACAAATAAGTTAATCAGACAAAAATGAAAGCATAACAAAAGCAAAGGACCATAAGAAAATACTAAAAAAACTGAAAAACCTAGATCAAAGGGATTTGTTTCTGAACATAGGCAACCTACTAAATTTGAATCAAGAATAAAAATCTAAATAGGTCAATCATGAGCAAGAAAATTAAAGTAATTAAAAGTCCTAATCTAAAATAAGGTCCAGGGGGGCTGGAGAGGTGGCTCAGAGGTTACAGTGCTTGCCTGGCATGTGTGAGTAAATGGGTTCAAACATCAGCACCCCATACACAAGTGTCGGAGTAATGAAAACCATATGAAAAACTAAAAAATTGATTTTCTGTCATTGTCCCTCTCTCTTTTTAAAAATAAGGTCCAAGACTTGACAGTTTACTGCTAGTTCTATAAAACATTAAGAGAAGAACTTGATTCCAGTTCTTCTAAAACTACTCCATAAAATTGAAATGGAAGGAACGCTACCAAACTGTTGAGGTCAGCATTACTGATACGGAACTAGATAAGATATAAAAGAAAAAAAAATAACTACATAACTACATATCCATATCTCTGATGAACATAGATGTAAAAATTCTCAATAAAATACTGTCAAAGGGATATCAACAGAACATCAAACAGATACATTATGATAAACTGGAATTCATCCCAGGGATGTCAGGATGGTTCATCATATGCAAATTAATAAATGTGATTCAACCTATCAACACAGTGAAAAATTATAGTATGATCATCTCAAAAGATGCAAAAAAAGCATTTAACAAGATTTAACATTTTTTCATGGTAAAATTTTTCAAAAACTTAGGCATAAAATATGCTTCAAAATACTAAAGGATACATATATTAAAAACCCATGGCCAATATTAAACTGAAGGGAAAAATTGAAAGCATTACCCCTAGATGTATAATAGACAGAATATTCACTTTCATCACTGCTATTTATCATAGTATCAGAACTCTTAGCAAGAACAACTAGGCAGAGAAAAAAATAAAGGGCATTCAAATAATAAAGGAAGAAGTGAAATTACCCATATTTGTAGATGACATGAGTTTAAATCCAGAAAAACCTAAATATTCAATCAAAAAGCTGTTTGACCTGATAAAGGAATTCATTAAGTTGCAGGATACAAAATTTTAAAAAGTAGCAGCATTTTTATAAACTAATGAAGAAATTGCCAAAAAAAATCATGGAAGCAATCCTATTCAAAATAACTATAAAAATTAAATATTGAAGAATAAATTTAACCAAGGATATGAATGATCTCTTCAATGAGACTTGATAAAATACTAATAAGAGAAGTCAGAGGACATGAAAAATAATGTAAAGATATCCCATGTTCATGAATCGGAAGAATACTGCTAAAATGATCATATCACCCAGAGCAATCTGTGGATTCAATGTAATGCCCATCAAAATACCTATGACTTTTCATTGAAAAAGGAAATCCTAAAATTTATATTAAACTACAAAAGATACAGAATAACCAAAGCAATCCTGATTAAGGAAAATTAACATACATGCCTGAAGGTATCACAATATTTGACTTCAAAGCACACTACAAAGCTATAGTAGCAAAATCCTAATGATACTGGTATACACAGAAAAATAGAATAGAGAATCTAGAAATTAATCCACATGTATACAGGCAAATGAGCTTTTACAAAGTCACTAAGAACATACAGTGGGGAAAGTACAGCTTTGTCAATAAATGATGCTAACTAAATTGGACATACACACGATAAAAAAACGATCCCTCACTCTCATAGTACAAAAGAATCAACTCAATATGAGTCAAAGATCTAAATGTAAAATAGGAAACTATATTTACTATGAGAAAACAGGGGAAACATTTCATGAAATTTGTGTAGGCCACAGTTTTTGGGTAGGACCCCAAAGGTATGGACAAAAACATTAAAAAAGTAGAAAATAAATTGGATTTTATCAAACTAAGAAGCTTCTGCACAACAAAGGAATTAATCAACAGAATTAAGAGATAACTTATGAGAAAATGTTTGCAAACTATTCATGACTAATGATATTCCAGAATAACTGAAAGTTGAACACTGATAAGTCAATTTAAAATGGTCTAAAAATAGGAATAGATACTTTTCAAAACATGACAAATGGCCAAAAGAAACATGAAAAATGTTTAATCTCACTAATTGTTGGGAAAACCAAAATTAAAACCACAAAGAGATCGTCTCACCTGGTTAGAATGACCATCATTGGAAAGACCCAAAAAAAAAAAAAAAATATCAAGCTAGGCTGCAATTTTCTGATTTCCTCATCTCTGCAGGACTCTGAATAGAAGCAGCGTTATCAGTGCAAAGTGCAGAGACAGGAAACAAATACCTATCTATATCACTTAGACTGAGACCTGAAGAGACTGCAGGTGGGACAGCAAGTTCGCATGCCCTCAATGGATCTGGGAGCTGTGGAAGTGCGGGGATAGACACTACACACAGAAAAGTTGAGCAAATCCAAATCTCACACTCAGGAGGACATAGTCAGAGGGGCACTCATATTTTAAACCGTGATGGTAAAAGGGAGAAATTTTTTACTTGAAAAATCAGTGTGGCCAAATTGAAGTCAAGTCCTGAAGTGAGGTCTGGGTTGGCCTGACAGCCATTTTACATGGCCCTGCCAGCGACCTCACTGAATTAAAATAGCAACAATTAGAATATTCCTAGGCCCAAATGCCTGCAAAGTGTGCTAGGGGGAATCCCCCTGCAGAATACCCTGTTGGGAATTGAGCTGCAGAGAATTTTTACTATTTCTATAGCATCTACCTTGGGCAGTGCATTGTTGAAGGCCCCTCCCCTCAACCTGCTGTGGAAACAAAGGGATAGAGCAGGCAGCTGCTACACAGCAGTGCAGTTCAGTGCTCAGTTCCCAGGTAAGCATCAAGGTGTTAAGAATGAAAGCCCCTAGTGGGAATTGAGCAAGAGCAGATTCCCACAGAGACCATTATCTTGCAGTGGATTGCTGCAGTTCCCCTCCAGCTCCCCACCTGACTCCCCAAACATGGGGACAAAGCTGGCTTGCTGCCATGCACAGCGTTTAGTTCCCAGGCAAGTGCCAAGGTGCTCAGAGCAAAGGAGCCTATTGGGAATTGAGTTGGAAAGAACCCCCTCCCTGCTCTGCAAATTAAGGGACAGAATCAGCTGAGGGCTGATTCAGTTCCCAGTAAAGTGCCAAGGGACAGAGAGGCCCAGTGAGTTGACACTTGGGCTGCCCATCTGCAGCACAAATCTCCACTTACCCATTGGGCACATTGGCCAACTTCCCTTCAGCTAGGGTATGAATACACCAGTTCTCCACTGCTAACACCTGTGGACCCACTGGACTGAGACAAAGCCCACAGTTCCTCTGCCCAGGACAGGACTCTTCCAATTATCAACCCCTAGCAGAAAAGCAAGTCACCACCAGAGGCCTGGGACTACAACCAGCATCAGAGGACCAAAGAGAAGCAGATATAGAACAAGGGATCCTGCCAAAGGAAAGGTAAGGATACCAACCTTAATTGGTGCAACTCACCCACCTAAGGCTCTTCTTTACCTTCATTTACCTTGGTGTAAATTCAACCATATTAGACTACCTCCTTCTCCCTTCCACTGTCTCTTCCTTTTGACCTTGGTGCAAATTAACTTATCTTAACCTCTCTCATTCTCTTAACCCCTCTCTTTTTGCCTGCCCTCCACTTTACCTCTTTCAATTACCCAATCTTCTGCCATCCTCCTAGTACCCACTTAAGGTAATAGTAAGATTACTAATTAAGCTATTAATCATTTACTCTTTTTCAGACTTTTTATTACAAGTACTTCACTGAACTTGAGGAACCTAAAAGAATAATGGTAACAAACTTTTGTTCTCACAGGGTTGAATGGAATGAGAGTTGGCTTAGAAAAGACTATAGCAAATAGATCTCAATAGCTTCTCTTAAAGAGGGATTGATATTGGCGTCTGCAGAGGTCACACACTGAATTAAAATAGTAGTGTCCAGAAATCTACTCAACCCAGGGTCCATGAGGGAAACAAGCTCACAAAGTGAGCCCTCATTTGAAAAAAGAAAATATAACAATACTGAAAGATGGGTAGATGTGCAAACATGAAAAATCAAGGGAACCAAGCAGCCCTAGCTGCCCATAATCCCTCGACAACAGAGGTCAATGGCAGCACAGTGGAAGAAATGTCAGAAGGAATTTAGAAAACACGTACTTGAACCATTCTATGAGCTAAAAGATGAAATAAGGAAGGGATACAGAGAGGAAATACAGGAAGTGAAAGACCACTTCAACAAAGAGATCCTAAAAAAGAATCAAATGGAAATCCTTGAAATAAAGGAATCAGTAAAACAAATCAAAAATTCAATGGGAAGCATCATCAATAAATTATACCACTTGGAAGAAACATTTTCCGGTTTTGAAGACAGAGTAAATAATCTCGAAAATAAAGTAGACCATACCGGAAAAGATGTTAAGAGATCATGAACAAAATATTCAAGAAGTTTGGGATAACATCAAGAGACCAAATATGAGAGTCATTGCAGTAGAAGAAAAATTGGAGGCACAAACTAATGGCCTACCCAATCCTTTTTTTTTTTTTTTTTAAGACAGAGGGACCATGACAGAGAGAGAATGAGAATCAATTTTATTTAGTTTTTCAAGTGGCTTTTGTTGCTCTAGCACTTCATTGTGTACATGGTTCTAGGGTTCAAACCCTCATCTCTACACCTGCAGGCAAGTGCTTCAACTGCTGAGCCACCACTTCAGGCTTACATAATCTTTTCAATGAAATTATTTAGGAAAATTTTCCAAATTTTAAGAATGAAATTGAAAATCAAATTCAGGAGGCATATAGAACTCAAAATATACAAAATCACAACAGACATACCCTAAGGCACATTATCATGAAAATACCTAACATACAGAACAAAGACAAAATCTTAAAATCTGCAAGAAAAAAAAAATCAAATTTAGAGAAATACCAATTTACATCAATATTGACTTCTCAACCCCAACTCTAAAGGCAAGAAGGGCTTGGAATAATGTATCCCAAGCTCTGAAAGAAAAGGGATGTCAATCAAGAATACTATACCCAGCAAAATTAAGCCTCAAGTTTGAAGATGAAATAAAAACATTCCATAATAAGCAAAAGCTAAAACAATTCATAACTAGAAAGTCTGGCCTACAAAACATACTCAACAAAATAAATCACAAAGAAAAAATAAAGCAAAAATGAAAACCAACCCGGAGAGACATTACACTAGAATGTACAATCATTTAAAAGTAAATCAACTCCAATTCTAATGCTAAAAATAAAGCAAAATGGCAGGAAATAAAAATTATCTTTCAATAATATCATTGAATGTAAATGGCCTAAACTCCTCAATCAAAACAAATACGTTGGCAGTTTGGATTAAAAAACAATACCCAATAATATGCTGCCTGCAAGAGATATACCTCACAGGCAAAGACATACATAGACTGAAGGTAAAGGGATGAGGAAAAACATATCAAGCACATATCTTTTGTAGAAAAAGCTAGTAATGTAATTCTCATATTCAATAAAGTGGAAACCAAAATTAATCAGAAGAGACAAAGAAGGTCATTGTATGTTGTATGGTTCAACGTTATAACCATTATAAATATATATGCCCCAAACAATGGAACATTAATATACATAAAACAAACTATTCTCAAATTCAAGAACCAAATCTACCACAATACAATTATTCTTTAACATGCCTCTTTCATCATTGGATAGATCATCTAAACAAAAGTTAAGTAAAGATGCTATAGAACTAAACTATACAGGGATTAGGGTAGTTGCTCAGCAGTTACAGCACTTGCCTGGCATGTGCAAGGACGTGGGTTCAAACCCAACATCATGTACACAATGAAGTATTGGAGCAAGGAAAGCCATATGAGAAACTAAATAAAATTGATTATCTCTCTCACTGTCCCTCTCTCTTTTAAAAGAAAAACAAAGAACTAATCCATACAATTAATAGTTTGTACCTAACAGACATTTTTAGAATATTTAACCCTTCAACATCTGAATATGTTTCCTTCTTAGCTGTACATGGAACATTCTCTAAAATAGATCATACTCTAGGTCACAAAGCAAATGTTAGCAAGTACAAAAATATAGAGATAATACCCTGTATCCTTTCAGATCATAATAGAATGAAACTAAAAATTAACAAGAAGATAAAAAATAGAAATCACTCTAAAACCTGGAGATTAAGTAATATACTCTTGAATAACGAATGGATAACAGAGGAAATCAGGGGAGAAATTAAAAAATACCTGGAGATAAATGAGAATAGTGATCTATTGGACAATATGAAGGCAGTCCTAAGAGGAAAGTTCATAACATTAAGCTCATCCATTAAAAGAATAGAAAGATACAAAATCAATAACCTAACACTTCATTTCAAGGCCCTAGAGAAAGAAGAACAAAACACCAAAATCAGTAGAAGACAGGAAATAATTAAAATCACATCTGAAATCAATGAAATTGAAAACAAGGAAACAATACAAAAAAAATAAGTGAAACAAAAACTTAGTTTTTCAAAAAGATAATCAAACTTGATAAACCATCAGCCACAATCATGAAAAGAAAAAAGTTCATATCATTAAAATCCAGGATGAAAAAGGAAACATCACAATAGACACTTCTGAAATCCAAAGGATTATCAGAAGCTATTTTGAAAATCTATATTCTAATAAGCTAAAAAGTCTTGATATATGGACAAATTCCTAGGGAAATATGAACCAATCAAATTGAAACAGGAGGAAATAGAAAACTTAAACAGATCAGTTTCTAGTGATGAAATAGAAGCAACCACCAAAAGCCTTCCAACAAAGAAAATCCCAGGACCAGATGGATTCTCTGCTGAGTTGTACAAGACCTTTAAAGAAGAACTAATGCCAATCCTTCTCAAATTATTCCATGAATTAGAAAAGGAGGGAACTCAATCAAACTCTTTCTATGAAGCAAGTATCATCCTGATACCGAAACCTGACAAAGAAAAATCAAGGAAAGAAAACTTCAGACCAATATCTTTGATGAATATAGATCGAAAATTCTTAATAAAACATTGGCAAACTGGATACAAAAACACATTAAGAAGATAGTACACCAGGACCAAGTGGGATTCATCACAGGGTTGCAGGGCTAGTTCAACATTCAGAGGTCAATAAATGTAATTCCTCACATAAATGGACTTAAAAACAAGAACTATATGGTTATTCCAATAGATGTCAAAAAGCATTTGACAAGGTACAATACCCATTCATGTTCAAAACACTGGAAAAGAAAGGAATAGAAAGAATTTATCTCAACATAGTAAACACCATTTTTGACAAACTTAAGGCCAATATTATTCTGATTGGAGAAAAGTTGAAAGCATTTTTTCTGAAAACAGGAACTAGGCAAGGATGCTCACTTTCACTACTCCTATTCAACATAGTCCTTGAAACTTTGGCCAGAGCAATTAGGCAAGAGATGGAAATTAAAGTGTTATAAAGAGGCAAAGAAGAGCTCAAATTATCGCTGTTTGCTGAAGACATGATTATGTATTTAGAAGATCAGAACAAAAAAAAAGTCACCAGAAGACTTCTAGAGCTCATAAATGAATTCAGCAAGATAGCAGAATACAAAATCAACATTCACAAATCAATTGCATTTCTTTATTCCAATAATGAACATACTGAGAAAGAAATTAGGCAAATTACCCCATTCACAATAGCTTCAAAGAAAAAATACTTGGGAATCAATCTAACAAAACAGGTGAAGGACCTTTATAATGAAAACTATAGAAAATTAACACTAAAGAAAGAAATTGAAGACCTTAGAAGATGTAATGACCTCCTATGTTCTTGGATAGGGAGAAATAATATCAAAATGGCCATAATACCTAATGCACTATACAGATTCAATGCAATACCTATCAAAATTCCAGTGACCTTCTTCACAGAATTAGAAAAAGCAGTCATGAAATTCATTTGGAAAAATACTCTTATCCAGAATAGCCAAAGCAATCCTTAGCAAGAAAGTGAAGCTAGAGGAATCACAATACCAGACTTCAAATTATACTAAAGAGCTATAATTACAAAATCAGCATGGTACTGGTACCAAAATAGACATGTAAAGATCACTGGAATAGAAGACACAGAGACAAAACTCACATAAATACATACTCAACAAAAGAGCCAAAAACTGAAGTTGAAGAAAACAGTCTCTTTAACAGATGACCTGAGTAGATGGAAAAACATTCCATGCTCGTGGTTAGGCAGAATCAACATAATAAAGATGGCCATTCTACCCAAAGCCCTTTACGGATTCAACGCAATCCCCATCAGGATACCTATGGCATTTTTCAGAGATATAGATAAAGCAATTCTCAAGTTCATATGGAACAACAGGAGACCCAGACTAGCCAAAACACTAC